>JAOPTO010000828.1:0-27917 GCA_033822845.1 Tetrapedia diversipes
TGTAAATCAATAGGGAAATAGTCGAAACACTAAGATTTTAAGAAAATAATGAACCAAAATGTTATATCAAGTGATTTATTAATTAAACTGGGCTAAAAACACAATATTTCTGTATTCACCGACTGGGGAGGGGATAGATAGCGAATGCTAAAATATTCTGATTAGCCAAAATTAAATTTAATTACTCTCAATACATAATTTAAACAAATTAATGAAAGACTGACAAACCAGTAAGCATGTCTAAATCAATAGGGAAATAGTCGAAACACTAAGATCTTAAGAAAATAATGAACCAAAATGTTAATATCAAGTGATTTATTAATTAAACTGGGCTAAAAACACAATATTTTTGTATTCACCGACTGTGGAGGGGATAGGTAGCGAATGCTAAAATATTCTTATTAGCCAAAATAAAATGTAATTATTCCCAACACACTATTTAAACAAATTAATGAATGACTGACAAACCAGTGAGCAGGTGTAAATCAATAGTGAAATAGACGAAACACTAAGATTTTAAAAAATAATGAACCAAAATGTTAATATCAAGTGATTTATTAATTAAACTGGGCTAAAAACACAATATTTTTGTATTCACCGACTGGGGAGGGGATAGATAGCGAATGCTAAAATATTCTTATTAGCCAAAATAAAATGTAATTACTCTCTATACATTGTTTAAGCAAATTAATGAATGACTGACAACCGAGTAAGCAGGTGTAAATCAATAGTGAAATAGACGAAACACTAAGATTGTAAAAAAATAATGAACCAAAATGTTAATATCAAGTGATTTATTAATTAAACTGGGCTAAAAACACAATATTTTTGTATTCACCGACTGGGAGGGGATAGGTAGCGAATGCTAAAATATTCTTATTAGCCAAAATAAAATGTAATTATTTCCAACACATTATTTAAACAAATTAATGAATGACTGACAAACCAGTGAGCAGGTGTAAATCAATAGTTAAATAGACGAAACACTAAGATTGTAAAAAAATAATGAACCAAAATGTTAATATCAAGTGATTTATTAATTAAACTGGGCTAAAAACACAATATTTTTGTATTCACCGACTGGAGAGGGGATAGGTAGCGAATGCAAAAATATTCTTATTAGCCAAAATAAAATGTAATTACTCTCTATACATTGTTTAAACAAATTAATTATTGCCTAACAGCACAGTAGGCAGGTGTAAATCAATAGTGAAATAGACGAAAGACTAAGATTGTAAAAAAATAATGAACCAAAATGTTAATATCAAGTGATTTATTAATTAAACTGGGCTAAAAACACAATATTTTTGTATTCACCGACTGGAGAGGGGATAGGTAGCGAATGCTAAAATATTCTTATTAGCCAAAATAAAATGTAATTATTCCCAACACATTATTTAAACAAATTAATGAATGACTGACAAACCAGTGAGCAGGTGTAAATCAATAGTGAAATAGACGAAACACTAAGATTGTAAAAAAATAATGAACCAAAATGTTAATATCAAGTGATTTATTAATTAAACTGGGCTAAAAACACAATATTTTTGTATTCACCCACTGGGGAGGGGATAGGTAGCGAATGCTAAAATATTCTTATTAGCCAAAATTAAATTTAATTATCCCAACACATTATTTAAACAAATTAATGAATGACTGACAAACCAGTGAGCAGGTGTAAATCAATAGTGAAATAGACGAAACACTAAGATTGTAAAAAAATAATGAACCAAAATGTTAATATCAAGTGATTTATTAATTAAACTGGGCTAAAAACAAAATATTTTTGTATTCACCCACTGGGGAGGGGATAGGTAGCGAATGCAAAAATATTCTTATTAGCCAAATAAAATGTAATTACTCTCTATACATTGTTTAAACAAATTAATTATTGCCTAACAAAACAGTAGGCAGGTGTAAATCAATAGTGAAATAGACGAAACACTAAGATTGTAAAAAAATAAAGAACCAAAATGTTAATATCAAGTGATTTATTAATTAAACTGGGCTAAAAACACAATACTTCTGTATTCACCGACTGCGGAGGGGTAGGTAGCGAATGCCAAAATATTCTTATTAGCCAAAATAAAATGTAATTATTCCAAATGCACTATTTAAACAAATTAATGAATGACTGACAAACCAGTAAGCAGGTGTAAATCAATAGGGAAATAGACGAAACACTAAGATTTTAAGAAAATAATGAAGTAAAATGTTAATATCAAGTGATTTATTAACTAAACTGGGCTAAAAACACAATATTTTTGTATTCACCCATTGGGGAGGGGATAGGTAGCGAATGCTAAAATATTCTTATTAGCCAAAATAAAATGTAATGATTCTCTATACATTGTTTAAACAAATTAATGAATGACTGACAAACCAGTGAGCTGGTGTAAATCAATAGGGAAATAGACGAAACACTAAGATTGTAAAAAAATAATGAAGTAAAATGTTAATATCAAGTGATTTATTAATTAAACTGGGCTAAAAACAAAATATTTTTGTATTCACCCACTGGGGAGGGGATAGGTAGCGAATGCTAAAATATTCTTATTAGCCAAAATTAAACTTAATTACTCTCGATACATTATATTAAACAAATTAATGAATGACTGACAAACCAGTAAGCAGGTGTAAATCAATAGGGAAATAGTCGAAACACTAAGATTGTAAAAAAATAATGAACCAAAATGTGAATATCGAGTGATTTATTAATTAAACTGGGCTAAAAACACAATATTTTTGTATTCACCGACTGGGGAGGGGATAGGTAGCGAATGCTAAAATATTCTTATTAGCCAAAATAAAATGTAATTACTCTCTATACATTGTTTAAACAAATTAATTATTGCCTAACAGAACAGTAGGCAGGTGTAAATCAATAGTGAAATAGACGAAACACTAAGATTGTAAAAAAATAAATAACCAAAATGTTAATATCAAGTGATTTATTAATTAAACTGGGCTAAAAACACAATATTTTTGTATTCACCAACTGGAGAGGGGATAGGTAGCGAATGCTAAAAGATTCTTATTAGCCAAATTAAAATGTAATTATTCCCAATACATTATTAAAACAAATTAATGAATGACTGACAGAACAGTAGGCAGGTGTAAATCAATAGTGAAATAGACGAAACACTAAGATTGTAAAAAAATAAAGAACCAAAATGTTAATATCAAGTGATTTATTAATTAAACTGGGCCAAAAACACAGTATTTTTGTATTCACCCACTGGAGAGGGGATAGGTAGCGAATGCTAAAATATTCTTATTAGCCAAAATAAAATGTAATTATTCCCAATACATTATTTAAACAAATTAATGAATGACTGACAAACCAGTGAGCAGGTGTACATCAATAGTGAAATAGACGAAACACTAAGATTGTAAAAAAATAATGAACCAAAATGTTAATATCAAGTGATTTATAAATTAAACTGGGCTAAAAACACAATATTTCTGTATTCACCGACTGGGGAGGGGATAGGTAGCGAATGCTAAAATATTCTTATTAGCCAAAATAAAATGTAATTATTCCCAATACATTATTTAAACAAATTAATGAATGACTGACAAACCAGTGAGCAGGTGTAAATCAATAGTGAAATAGACGAAACACTAAGATTTTAAGAAAATAATAAAGTAAAATGTTAATATCAAGTGATTTATTAATTAAACTGGGCTAAAAACACAATATTTTTGTATTCACCGACTGGGAGGGGATAGGTAGCGAATGCTAAAATATTCTTATTAGCCAAAATAAAATGTAATTATTCCCAACACATTATTTAAACAAATTAATGAATGACTGACAAACCAGTGAGCAGGTGTAAATCAATAGGGAAATAGACGAAACACTAAGATTTTAAAAAAATAATGAACCAAAATGTTAATATCAAGTGATTTATTAATTAAACTGGGCTAAAAACAAAATATTTTTGTATTCACCCACTGGGGAGGGGATAGGTAGCGAATGCAAAAATATTCTTATTAGCCAAATAAAATGTAATTACTCTCTATACATTGTTTAAACAAATTAATTATTGCCTAACAGAACAGTAGGCAGGTGTAAATCAATAGTGAAATAGACGAAACACTAAGATTGTAAAAAAATAATGAACCAAAATGTTAATATCAAGTGATTTATTAATTAAACTGGGCTAAAAACACAATATTTTGGTATTCACCCACTGGAGAGGGGATAGGTAGCGAATGCTAAAATATTCTTATTAACCAAAACAAAATGTAATTATTCCCAACACATTATTTAAACAAATTAATGAATGACTGACAAACCAGTGAGCAGGTGTAAATCAATAGTGAAATAGACGGAACACTAAGATTGTAAAAAAATAATGAACCAAAATGTTAATATCAAGTGATTTATTAATTAAACTGGGCTAAAAACACAATATTTTTGTATTCACCGACTGGAGAGGGGATAGGTAGCGAATGCTAAAATATTCTTATTAGCCAAAATAAAATGTAATTATTCTCTATACATTATTTAAACAAATTAATGAATGACTGACAACCGAGTAAGCAGGTGTAAATCTATAGTGAAATAGACGAAACACTAAGATTGTAAAAAAATAATGAACCTAAATGTTAATATCAAGTGATTTATCAATTAAACTGGGCTAAATACACAATATTTTTGTATTCACCCACTGGGGAGGGGATAGGTAGCGAAGGCTAAAATATTCTTATTAGCCAAAATAAAATGTAATTATTCTTTATACATTGTTTAAACAAATTAATTATTGCCTAACAGAACAGTAGGCAGGTGAAAATCAATAGTGAAATAGACGAAACACTAAGATTGTAAAAAAATAAAGAACCAAAATGTTAATATCAAGTGATTTATTAATTAAACTGGGCCAAAAACACAGTATTTTTGTATTCACCCACTGGAGAGGGGATAGGTAGCGAATGCTAAAATATTCTTATTAGCCAAAATAAAATGTAATTATTCCCAAAACATTATTTAAACAAATTAATGAATGACTGACAAACCAGTGAGCAGGTGTAAATCAATAGTGAAATAGACGAAACACTAAGATTGTAAAAAAATAATGAACCAAAATGTTAATATCAAGTGATTTATTAATTAAACTGGGCTAAAAACACAATATTTTTGTATTCACCCACTGGAGAGGGGATAGGTAGCGAATGCAAAAATATTCTTATTAGCCAAAATAAAATGTAATTACTCTCTATACATTGTTTAAACAAATTAATTATTGCCTAACAGAACAGTAGGCAGGTGTAAATCAATAGTGAAATAGACGAAACACTAAGATTGTAAAAAAATAAAGAACCAAAATGTTAATATCAAGTGATTTATTAATTAAACTGGGCTAAAAACACAATATTTTTGTATTCACCAGCTGGAGAGGGATAGGTAGCGAATGCTAAAATATTCTTATTAGCCAAAATAAAATGTAATTATTCCCAACACATTATTTAAACAAATTAATGAATGACTGACAAACCAGTGAGCAGGTGTAAATCAATAGTGAAATAGACGAAACACTAAGATTGTAAAAAATAATGAACCAAAATGTTAATATCAAGTGATTTATTAATTAAACTGGGCTAAAAACACAATATTTTTGTATTCACCACTGGAGAGGGGATAGGTAGCGAATGCTAAAATATTCTTATTAGCCAAAATAAAATGTAATTATTCCCAACACATTATTTAAACAAATTAATGAATGACTGACAAACCAGTGAGCAGGTGTAAATCAATAGTGAAATAGACGAAACACTAAGCTTTTAGGAACATAATGAAGTAAAAAGTTAATATCAAGTGATTAATTAATTAAACTGGGCTAAAAACACAATATTTTTGTATTCACCCACTGGGGAGGGGATAGGTAGCGAATGCTAAAATATTCTTATTAGCCAAAATAAAATGTAATTATTCCCAACACATTATTTAAACAAATTAATGAATGACTGACAAACCAGTGAGCAGGTGTAAATCAATAGTGAAATAGACGAAACACTAAGATTGTAAAAAATAATGAACCAAAATGTTAATATCAAGTGATTTATTAATTAAACTGGGCTAAAAACACAATATTTTTGTATTCACCCACTGGAGAGGGGATAGGTAGCGAATGCTAAAATATTCTTATTAACCAAAATTAAATTTAATTACTCTCAATACATTATTTAAACAAATTAATGAATGACTGACAAACCAGTAAGCAGGTGTAAATCAATAGGGAAATAGTCGAAACACTAAGATTTTAAGAAAAATAATGAACCAAAATGTTAATATCAAGTGATTTATTAATTAAACTGGGCTAAAAACACAATATTTTTGTATTCACCCACTGGAGAGGGGATAGGTAGCGAATGCTAAAATATTCTTATTAGCCAAAATTAAAATGTAATTATTCCCAACACATTATTTAAACAAATTAATGAATGACTGACAAACCAGTGAGCAGGTGTAAATCAATAGTGAAATAGACGAAACACTAAGATTGTAAAAAAATAATGAACCAAAATGTTAATATCAAGTGATTTATTAATTAAACTGGGCTAAAAACACAATATTTTTGTATTCACCGACTGTAGAGGGGATAGGTAGCGAATGCTAAAATATTCTTATTAGCCAAAATAAAATGTAATTATTCCCAACACATTATTTAAACAAATTAATGAATGACTGACAAACCAGTGAGCAGGTGTAAATCAATAGTGAAATAGACGAAACACTAAGATTTTAAGAACATAATGAAGTAAAATGTTAATATCAAGTGATTTATTAATTAAACTGGGCTAAAAACACAATATTTTTGTATTCACCCACTGGAGAGGGGATAGGTAGCGAATGCTAAAATATTCTTATTAACCAAAATAAAATGTAATTATTCCCAACACATTATTTAAACAAATTAATGAATGACTGACAAACCAGTGAGCAGGTGTAAATCAATAGTGAAATAGACGAAACACTAAGATTGTAAAAAAATAATGAACCAAAATGTTAATATTAAGTGATTTATTAATTAAACTGGGCTAAAAACACAATATTTTTGTATTCACCGACTGGAGAGGGGATAGGTAGCGAATGCTAAAATATTCTTATTAGCCAAAATAAAATGTAATTATTCCCAATACATTATTTAAACAAATTAATGAATGACTGACAAACCAGTGAGCAGGTGTAAATCAATAGTGAAATAGACGAAACACTAAGATTGTAAAAAATAATGAACCAAAATGTTAATATCAAGTGATTTATTAATTAAACTGGGCTAAAAACACAATATTTTTGTATTCACCGACTGTAGAGGGGATAGGGAGCGAATGCTAAAATATTCTTATTAGCCAAAATAAAATGTAATTATTCCCAACTCATTATTTAAACAAATTAATGAATGACTGACAATCCAGTGAGCAGGTGTAAATCAATAGTGAAATAGACGAAACACTAAGATTGTAAAAAAATAATGAACCAAAATGTTAATATCAAGTGATTTATTAATTAAACTGGGCTAAAAACACAATATTTTTGTATTCACCCACTGGGGAGGGGATAGGTAGCGAATGCTAAAATATTCTTATTAGCCAAAATAAAATGTAATTATTCTCTATACATTGTTTAAACAAATTAATTATTGCCTAACAGAACAGTAGGCAGGTGAAAATCAATAGTGAAATAGACGAAACACTAAGATTGTAAAAAAATAAAGAACCAAAATGTTAATATCAAGTGATTTATTAATTAAACTGGGCTAAAAGCAGAATAATTTTGGATTCACCGACCGGGGAGGGGATAGGTATCGAATGCTAAAATATTCTTATTAGCCAAAATTAAATTTAATTATCCCAACACCTTATTTAAACAAATTAATGAATGACTGACAAACCAGTGAGCAGGTGTAAATCAATAGTGAAATAGACGAAACACTAAGATTTTAAGAAAATAATGAAGTAAAATGTTAATATCAAGTGATTTATTAATTAAACTGGGCTAAAAACACAATATTTTTGTATTCACCCACTGGAGAGGGGATAGGTAGCGAATGCTAAAATATTCTTATTAGCCAAAATAAAATGTAATTATTCCCAACACATTATTTAAACAAATTAATGAATGACTGACAAACCAGTGAGCAGGTGTAAATCAATAGTGAAATAGACGAAACACTAAGATTGTAAAAAAATAATGAACCAAAATGTTAATATCAAGTGATTTATTAATTAAACTGGGCTAAAAACACAATATTTTTGTATTCACCGACTGGAGAGGGGATAGGTAGCGAATGCTAATTTAATTTTTTAATTTTTGGCAAATGTTCTCCATGTTTTCTTCAGTTAATTCCTCGGCTAAACAAAATATGAATTCCTTACTGCATTTTCGATCTGGTGCACTTATATAATATCTACACGTTTATCGCTGCCAAATCTAAAATATTGAAAAAAATTTTGAAGGGGCCATCGGAAACTCCCTGCTTTCACACTATATTTGCGTGCCACCTGGTCAACGACATCCACAATGCACTTTGTTTTATTATAAAAAGTAATGGTTTCTGGAACACGTTTGTAAATGTCTTCTATTTGTACGCCTGTGTGTCTGGTGCTTAGAAGGAAGACTTTTACGTTAGGCTGATTTTTATACACAGTAAGGATACAGTTTTCTAATTTATATAAATGTCAGGGAAATAAAGCTATCTTGACTTTTTCTTTCTTCATTGGTTTTGGCAGTACTCTTTTATTTGTCTGGATGGTCCCAATCAAAGTTGTATTTTCTGCAAGCAGTTTTTTAGCTGGTGGGACGCTGGTAAAGAAATTATCTGTCGTTATGTTTCTGCCTCGTTGTAAATATGGTTCGGCTAATGTTAGTGTTACAAACTCGCCCAACAATTGTGAGCATCGAATTTCATGTTTCCCCATATAAGAGAAATCATTCAAAACATATTTTGTTTGGACGTCTACCGCTAACAAATTTATGATACTTATTTGACACGTATTCCGTAAACTTACATCGGGTTTTCGTTAGAAGTAATTATTCATCTCTCAAATATTAAGATATTTTCATACGGCTTATAACAAACCTGGCTATTACTTCTACATTTGTTTCATATTTCAGATATCAGCGCAAATTTATCTATCTGTAATCTTTCGGATCGTTGGTTTTTTGTGGAAGCATATGAATCTCAGAATTTCGCTTTAGTTTATATTATTGAGACTAGATTGAGATAACGAATTGGAGGAAGAGAAAGTAAAGACTTTACTTTCATTCTTATATTTATTATTGGATGAATGATTTGACGAACAAAGCAAACATATAAGGATTATTTATGAAATAAGCTAACCCGTCAATTTGACGGGTTCCGTAGAGATAGGTATACCACATATGTATTTCAAAAATTAGAAAGCTTGGAAAAAAAAAATTGTGTGTATAAATTCGTTGGATGAAATGATTAATTTACGTTGCAAAATGGTTCAAATTAATGCTATGGTTTTTGAGATATTTCAGTTTGAAGTTTGAAATCCGTCAAATTGACGGGTCCCGTAAACCTAGTGTTAACTACATGTCGATTATTAAATGACAAATACTTTGATACTCTAGTTTAATTAAATTTATGAAAACGAGTATCCACTCTTGGCCAATACCGTGCATGCTATAGCAGCCTTCGATAGAGTAATATGTTTGACTCGATTTTATATTTACAAATTAATAACATACAACATGCACGTTACCGCTCGATGGAAATCGCGGGAAGGTGGTGGATTCTTCCATCAGGAGGGAAATGCAAACAATTTGGCATGGAATTCTATAATGTCGCGATATTCTTTAGAAAATTTAAAAAAATTATATTATTATACATAAATATTGTACATAAATAATAATTATTTATTACGCTGATGCTGAAAGATCGTTTTCCATGCTTCCCGATGTAAAAAGCAAGAAACACAACAAGCTTGGTTCGGCCATCATCAATGGTATTTACGTCGTGAAATCGGCATTAATGGCAAACGGGGGAAAAGCTCAGACCATTGAGGTAGATGATACACATCTATCTCTGTCATCTGATATTTTATGTTCTAGTTCTGTCAAGCAATAGAAAAGTAGATTGACGGCAGCATCGCGGATCCTTCCCCTTTGTCGGATAATGCGGATTGACAATGTCCAAAATATTATCAATTTCATTTATTTTCAATTCCATTTTATTTTTGGACGTCGTTAACGTGTCAATAAGTATTCGATTTTCCTCACATCATTTTTATGCTTTTCATGCTGTATATTCGCTTGTTTGCTTATATAAACATAAAGAGAATTTTGAGGTAATTGTACAAATAAATATATATCTTTGGTTATATACACTTTATATGTAACAATTATCTCGAAATTCAAACGCATGTAACATAGTACATTCCGTTGCTTTGCTTTGAGAACCCAGGACCGTATCAACATGTATTATAACGCTTACCTCGTGGGGCGCAGGAAAACTTGTTTGTCGCGGATAATTGAAAATCAAAACTTCAGTCACTTTTCAAAATGTTGAATGACATTAAACCTGCTTACTCGCAAAATCCACAAGGGCATGTCAAAACTCGCCCATTGGGATTTTCGAGTAAAGAGGCTCAATGATCTCTTAAAGCAGATAATACACTGCCCAAAAGTGAAGCACCCACACGCATTTAAATCGCGATTGTTCCGTCCGCGAATATTTATTGAATAATACACTCGCACCACGATTATCTCGTCCGCAGTGTCCACAAAAAGGTACACAACACACGTACACGTATCAATCATAATTTACACCGCCACTAAAATTTATTCTTTTCTCCCTTCTTTTGCACTCCTACAATCACACCACACACGCAACACAAAATACACTCACAACTATATTTTATGTAAAATTAAATTAAAAAAAAAAGTTATTTAACAGAAATTAACTATAACTAGAAACAATCTAAAAAAGCTTTTTTAATGAAGTCGAAAAATAATTTCCCTACTGAAACAACTACTACTGAAAGTTTTGACATGCCCTTGTGGATTTTGCGAGTAAGCAGGTTTAATGTCATTCAACATTTTGGAAAATGACTGAAGTTTTGATTTTGAGTTACCCGTGACAAACAAGTTTTCCTGCGCCCCACGAGGTAAGCGTTATAATACATGTCGATACGGTCCTGGGTTCGCCTGTGCGCGGCGAGCCCAACGGACGGCGCTGCGGCGGATTGGCTAATTTGGGACAATCTTTAACTGCTAATAACTAATTAACGACGCGTTTAACGAAATTTCGTCACTCTTGATTTTCGTCTTATTTCATCGTCTAGAACTCCCCATTTCATTTAAGTCCATAGGTAGATTAACACCCTGTATATCTCGCGTAATCGGATGTTGGGAGATATCTTGCGTCATCGAATGTGGCTAAATGTTTATTGGTATCTTGCGTGATCAAATGTGGCGGAATGTTTATAGATATCTTGGGACTGAATGTTTATATGTATGTGGTGTGGTCAAATGTTTATGTGATTTGTCGTGTGATCGAATATTTGTGTGATTGAATGTTTAGAGACATCTCAAATGATCTAAGATATCTCGCTGCTATCCTTAGCTTACGTCACTATCGAATGTTTGGAGATATCTCGAATAATCGCAGATATCTCGCTGATACCTCCAACTTACACTACCACCATTGTCTTTATTCTTATTAACTAACGACTGAACAGCAGATGTAAATAATTGGCAGCACGATTTTTCTTAGCATGATGTCTTGTCTTCTACTTTTATAATTTCTTACCTAATATCTTACTCTAATATCGCGACGTTATAGAATTGCATGCCAAATTGTTTGCATATCCCTCCTCATGGAAGAAACCACCACCTTCCGTAACGTGCATATTGTATGTTATTAATTTGTAAATATAACTATATGCTGCTATAGCATGCACGGTACTGGCCAAGAGTGGATACTCGTTTTCACAAATTTAATTAAACTAGAATATCAAAGTATTTGTCGTTTAATAATCTACATGTAATTAAATATATTTTATGCTTAAATATAAAACAGATTTTTAAATTTAGGAAATGAAAGGTAGTCCTGAAACTTTAAGGGGTAACCATGGTTATTTTTTAACAAATTTTATTCAAAATTTAACCAGGTCTTGAGAGGAAAATATAAAATTGGAATATAAAATTTCATTGAAATCGATTCAACCGTTTAGGCGTAATCGTATTAACAAATGAGTGAAACTAAAAAAAATTTCATTTCTAAATAATCAAAACGTGATCAGGGGGTCTTGGGACGTGTTTTTCCACGACCAAAATTTTTTCGAAATTTTTTTTCATTACAAGAGAACATCCTTGTATGTCGAAACATGAAAATAGGCAGACAAGATCCCGTGCGGCTCGTGCCGCAGGCTTGCTTTCCACATTAGTTGGATTTCATCGCTTTAAGAGCGAGAGAGAAAGACTTTCATTTGTTTTCCCTCTCGATTTCCTGAAGTCGTTCGAAACGCTGAACTCACGTACACGCACCTTTTGCGGTAGTGTGCATAGTGGAGTGAGGTGGCGTCGAGAACTCTCGTTTTCAATATGGCATCACAGCGTGGTAGGCGAAAAGTGATCGATCGCACTAACCCATATGCGCTGTGAGGAAGAAACCTGTGCGGCAAATCGATACAATTATGTATTTCAAAGTTTACTTTGTATTTCCGTGTCTGTATTATTCTTTTAGCATTTTACCATTATACTTTAGTATTTAGTATTTAGTAGTTTACACTACTTGTGCATTTACCATTTAGATTTTAGTTTTTAGCACTATGTAGGAATGTAAAACAAAAGAGAGGTCGTCGGTGTTGTCTCTCTGTAAGCAATGATAATGAATATACAGCCGAGTGCGATAATTGTGAAAGACCATCCATTTGCAGTGGCCATTCGAGAAAAATACAAGAAATTTTGTATAGCATACGTGAGAATATGTAAATATACAATAAATATAGCTTTGACATTTGATCATTCAAGTTATTATTATTTGTTTCTATACGCTCCTATATCTTCCTATGAATCGGATGTTTGTCATTGCATATACAGTATCAGTGAGGACCTCGATTTCGAGCGATCGTCACATTGGCTAGTGTAGCATTGATGAGTCGCCTGGACGATTCTAAATATGGATTAGTGGAATATACGTGAGAGTCTCGAAAGCCCATAGCCAGGCCGCCAAGCTTCAGTAGTCAGAGGGTTAAATGTTCCACAACGCTAGTATAATTATACAATGCTATTGGATATACAGTTACTGAAAAAGTATTCCTACACCGCAATACGTTCAGTTTAAACGCTAATAACATTGATTGTAGAACACTAATTAACCATGAAAGGCACATCAGTAATTAGGAAATTAACTCAGCTTTCAGATTGTTGAAAATTGAATACAGAAATACTACGAAGCAAAAATTAACGATAAACCAGCTTTCTCTTAACGTACTTTCTCAAGGGCTTCTTCCAAGAAGCTAAGCCACATCTGGCATTTTAGAAAGTTCGAAAACATCGAGAAACAGAATAATGGGGCTGAAGGACCCGGACGGGGTTGTAAGAATTTCGACCACTACGTTCTGCTAGTCTTGTGACAAAACTCGCTAGGTGCGGTCAAAATTGCCCTTCCTCGTGCTATATAAAAGTATCAATAAATTATCTAAGTATTATTTCACAAATAAGAGTTTATTTCATTTAGCAATATAAAACCCCATTCCCAATACAGATAATATAAATTTTATCATATAGGATTATTTATTGGCCGACGTGTTTTATACATAAACTACTTTCAAAATTCTTTTAAGACCGCGACTATAACAACGACTACGATTATGACAACAAGCTGATATAACGACGACGATTGATACCACGACTTCTAAGACCCTCGCGAGGCTTCCTATTTATTTGGCTCTGGCCTGACAGGCGGTTCCTGTCTTTGCCAAACAAGACCTTCAAAAAAATGCACGTCTTCGATGTCCCCACTCCGTGCAAACCTCGGTGACGCGTTCGTACCTACGACATCTGCTGTCTGCATTTTCTTCGGTGATCAGGTTTACGGCGGCGGCCCTTTATTCTTACAAACGTAGGCATTCTTTAAAGCAGCGTCGAAAAGAAAACGCGGCACCGAAAAGAGAACGCGGCGACACCTTGAAGTTGCATCCGTGGGCCGCCTAAAGAAAGGAATGGCAATCGACATTTGTTATTAATTCCTGCCGCTCCCGCCAATCAAACGACCAAGCGATCGGTAAATTGCCTACAATTATGACCTAAATAAAAATACAACAGAGAAATCTCAAAAGCCAGATGAAGTAAGGAAATCGACGAGAAAAAAGTATTCATCCAGTACCATTTATTGGCAAAATATACCAATAAAAACCAAAATGTTGAGGGAATTCCCGCTTTCTTTTGTTTCTGGTTCTTTTGTTTTATAACGTTTCGTTAATTCTTAAGGTGCTTTGTTGAATAATCTCAGTTCTTATTATAATCAGTACTAAAAGTAAAGAAAGTACAGTAGAGGAGAGGAAAATCATAATTGAATTATGGAAAACCGGGAAATCACTTTGTGAGATTGGTGAAATAGTAAAAAGAAGTCATGCCAGTGTTCAATATATAGTTAATAAGTATAAAAGTACAGGATTAATTGAAAATATGCGTCGTTCTGAAAGATCCAGTAAGTTTACTGAAAGGGATGAAAAATTTATTATAAAGAAAATAAAAGAAAATCCATTTGAAAATGCAACTAAAATTGCAGTAGAATTAGAAACAAGAACTGGTAACAAAGTTTGTTCAAAAACAATATCAAATAGACTTAAAGACTCAGGGTATTTCGCACGAGTAGCGAGAAAAAAACCTTATTTCAATAAAATAAATGGAGAAAAAAGAATCAATTTTGCAAAAACTTATATAAAGAAACCATTAGATTTTTGAAAACGAGTTATTTCTTCGGACGAGAACAAATTCAATATTTGGGGTTCAGATGGACGAAGATTATTATTAGTTTATGGAAAAAAGGGAGAATGTTTGAAATCCAGAAATATTAGACCTACAATTAAGCATGGTGGAGGCGGTCTTATGGTATAGGGCTGTATGGCGGTAAATGGCCTTGGAAACTTACATTTCCTTGATGGAGTTATAGACCAACATAAATATTTTAATATTTTAAAATCAAATTTGAGAGAAAGTGCCCAGCAATTAGGTCTTTCTGACAATTACTGGTTTCAACAAGACAATACCACCCCCCTCCCCGCCCCTCATAAGACACGTTTAATTAGAGACTGGCTTTTGTACAACACTCATTATATTCTGGAAACTCCGCCGCAATCACCGGATATAAATCCAATCGAGCACATATGGCAAGAATTGAAATATCGGTTACAAATATATAAAATTTCAAATAAAAATGCTTTAAAAAACGCATTACACGAAGAGCGGGAAAGTATAAAGGAAAATATAATAAATAATTTGACTGAATCTATACGCAGGCGATTACAAGCGATTATTGATAATAAGGGATATCCTACAAAATATTAATTACTATAAATATCACCAATTCATAAACAAAAAGCATTCTGCATGAATACTTTTTTCTCGTCGATTTCCTTACTTCATCCGGCTTTTGAGATCACTCTGTTGTATTTTCATTTAGGTCATAATAAAATTTATATTTTCTGAAAGTTGAGTTAATTTCCTAATTGCTGATGTACCTTTCATAGCTAACTAGTCTTCTACAATCAAAGTTATTAGCGTTTAAACTGAACGTATTGCGGTGTATGAATACTTTTTTCGGTAACTGTATAACTCTTTGGTCAAGGGATACGTAGAAAACCTGTAACTAAATATGAAATGCTCTCAATTTATTAGTATGTATATTTCACTTTTCCTTGCTTAACTATTCAGCTACACAGTTGAATACGTATTTAATGCAAATTGAAATAATGTAGGCAAACTTTCCGCATTAGTTACTTAAAAACTAATTAAAATAGGAACATTATCTTCAAACAGTTTTAGAAAAGTTTTTAATTTCTTCTGTCGCTTCAATATCTCCTAGTGATTAATTTTGAAACAGTTTTGCACTATAGATTTATTCCAAAACTTTCATACACACAATCACATTGTTTCTGACTGCTGGCCATATTCAAAATGATGAAATAAACTACGCAGTAGTATACAATATAGGTGTTTATAGTATTTTAAGCTGAACATTCAGTAACATGTGACATTTGACATTTAAACTTCTAAAATTTTATTTAATTCTATATAAATTTTAACATATTTCTATTTAATCTCAATACATTTGTATAAATTCACATACTGGCAGTGATTAAAACTAGAATCAAATTAAAAGAAGTGGTTCATAAAAAGTTAATAAAATGAAATTATTTTATTTAGAAGTTCTTGCAAATATATTGTTTTCAATACCAATATTACAATACACTGTATAGCAAGAAATCTTTCAGAAAATAAATTATTATGATGTTACGATTTGATGACATGCTAGTTTAGATGTATATGGTATATTCCTATATTTGAAATAGAATCAAAATAAGAAAATATTTAAATATTTTGAAATTTTCAGCAGTTCCAGTGGGATTAGACAGTCACGGACCAAAAACTTTGTTAATTAGCAGATAAAGTATTCAAAATTTATCTTCCCTGATCTGTTACTTATTCGGACTTGTTGGACATAACAACAATTTTGCACAATTAAAGTGATAGAAAATAAAATGGAATAATATAAACTGATTGTAGAAACACGATAAATGTAATGTATCAAATGACAATCAAATCATAATAATTATCAATTTCTACATATATTCTTAAACTATTGTTTACACATGCAGATGTTTTGTTTAATATATTTTATTTAATTCAATGATATCTGAATCAAAAAGGATAGTATTTTCTTAGGTTTTTCATAACTTAACATCTTGATAATGAAGTTTTATTTCTAATAAAATAATTATCTTTCTGTTAAAAAGACTTAATTGATTTAAACAAAAAACTAACCAAGGTTTTCGTTAGTTGCGATGTGAATAATTTGCATTATTATTTATTAATGATACTGTAAAATAATTTTGAGAGATACTTGTTATACGTTGAGATTATTATGATTGTCCGGTACGTATAGCATATTGATTTTCTCTTGATCAGATTATTTTGTAATATGCAATAATGTCTTCGTTAACATACATTTGTGCTCAATAAACATTACATAATAATACAATTAAATTTAACGGCTATTTACAAGTAATAATTACACTGTTTAACACGATTTTTGTTTTCTTATAACCACTACGTGATAGTTATAGGGCTAAGCTATCCAAACAAGAATCCGGAAGTAGAATTGCTCTATCACCCTCAGTTTTCAAAAAACACGAATTTTTGTAAAAAAAAAAAAAAAAAAGTAGATCTTGAGCAAAAATGAGGTATTGCGTCAAAACTAAAAATGTTAGACAAGTCTAACTCAGCCCAAAAGATAGAGGAGAGATTACTGAATATGCCAGTGTGAATAGTTATAATTTTTTAAGCTTTTACTTAGTTATAAATAACAGTCAAAGTTTAAAAAAGCGCGGAAATTCGTATTATTCCGATATTTTCTCATATTTACGAATATTTAGATGTCTAGCATAAAAATACTACATAGCATCGGATTTTGTAGACTTTTTTGAAGTAGAAACCGTGTAACAGAAATGGTAAAGCGACTTCAAAGTCGAACAGTTCGACGAAACATTTGTCAGCAACGCAGACACGACATTTTGCCGCCCTGCGCCCATCGCTCGCTTGTCTCCCGAGCCGCTGCTGCAGCAGTGCCGTAGCTACGCGTGAGCAGTCGTCACACCGATCACATAGTACACTAGTTCAATAACTTTCTGGGCGTAATGTTAAATTTTTTCTAACATTCTAATAAATTCTAATAAATATTAATACCATCATACACCAAATATGCCAAACATAACAATGAAATAGTTACAACTATATGACGTATTTCAGAATATTTAATACAAGTGGATAATTGATCCATTTACGTTCACCAATTCATCGAAACTGCAAAATAACATTTTTTGAAATAATCGGACGTGAATGTGAAAATCTGTAAAATCCACTTAAATTCAATTATACTTTTGTCTGGCAAATTTTGTTGTACACTACTTCTTTATTCATTATATTTGGTAGTTAAACCGAAGCACAGAATAAAGCACAATGTGTACTGTTTAACTGATTTATTTAATTAACATAAATATAATCTATTTAAGGGGCCATTCTACTGTGACGGATTGAAAAAATTGAATTTTTTTTTTGCATTTTCTTAAACTTTAACATGTTAAAAACTTGTTCCCAAAGGCATTTAACAGAATTCGAAAAATTAACGATGTTATGTGCCTTCACACGAAGCGCCGTTCTGCCGCGCGCAGCTATCTGAGCGGTGGGCTTATCCCGGCAAGCCCGGAATTCTATTATAGATTTGAATCCTTACGATAATATGATAGTGAAGAAGCTTGAATGTGTTCTACACGTGAAAAAAATGTTTGAAAGTTGATTGAGAAGTGTGAAGAAAAAGAATAAAGGTATAGGAGGAAAAGGCTCCAGGAAGCTAGCTGATATCAACAATTTGACCACATATTGTGGATTAGCTATTTTACGAAATACCAATTCGGTTGAAAATATGAAGAACTCTGTATGGGAATCGTAATTGGCCCAATAACCAAAACTTTCGCTGATAATCGTGATAACATCCGCAAAAGGCACGTAGCGATAAAAAGCCAATAGGCGTCGAAAGAGGCTCGGACAGCTCGTAGAACTGCAGCATCAACACTATAGGAATTCTAGGAAGAGAAGGAAGGTGTACTGTACGGTCCTGGAATAGCTAATTAGCTTATAAGTATAATCAAAACTTTCTATATACACCTAAACAGTACTTGAAACTTTAAACGCGTTTTTCTCAAAACCACATTTTTCGAAATGGCTGCCACGATAGCTCCATAACGGATTGACCGATTCACTTCCCGCTTGGCAGATATGTTCATTAGATGTGTCATTCTCGTCCCTACCAGAATTGCTTCGTTTGGAATTTTTTTCGAATTTTGGGAATGTAAAACATTCCGAATTTTTTACCAAAATTTAAAAATTTTTCTTTAGACCTGCGCCATTTTTTTCTGTTCAGTATTTTCAAACCATTCTGGTACCGACGATAGCCACGTTCATACAGATTAAGAATCTTGTTTATTTTCTGTTTTCAAATCACTACAACAGCTGGAATCATGGCAGCCATAGAAGGCTGTTTGTTTTACGACGTCATAAAAAACGTTCTGCAATTTTACACACATATGCTCGCCTGGATCGCAAAAATTTTTAAATAAACTCAAGATTATAATAAACAAATATCCTAAGTCGCAAAATGATATGATGTATAGTTTACCCACAAAAAATTCCCAAAAATCGTCTTGATTTCGGGCCGTCACAGTAGAATGACCCCTTAAACAAGTTGTTGGAAATTCGTATCCTAACGAATAAACAAAAATCAATCGCCTCGAAGAAATATTTATGTAAGGTCGAGCTATCGGCTGAGGAGGTTCCGGGAACGGGTCAAGTGGTTTTCCTTACCACGCTGTGCGTAAGAATTAGAGGACCCTAACGAACTGTGTCCTTTAGCCTTTTTTCTATTCATTCGAGTCTTGCCTCTCGCTGTGTAGAGATCAGGTTCAGAAAGCGATATACCTTCCCTTATAAATAAAGTTTAGTAAATTCTTAAGTGAACAGTTATCATTATTTTATTCCTTTCAATCCATAATCTCCAATAGTGGCCATTCGAGAAAAATCCAGCAAATTTTATATAGCATGCGTGACAATATGTAAATATACAATAAATATAACCTTGACGTTTGATAATTCAGGTTATTATTATTTTTTCCTATACACTGCTATATTTTCCTATGAATCGGATGATTGTCACTGCATACAGTATCGGTGAGGTATCGCGTAGCATTGGTTGAGCCGCCTAGACCAGGGGTCGGCAACCTGCGGCTCGCGAGCCACATGCGGCTCTTTGTTTGTGAAGCTGATTATGTGAGGCTCATTAGCTCCATACGTAAATATTGTTTATTTTATCAGAAAAAAACATTTAAAACTGATTCTGAATCGATTAACGAGGATTAGGCACCGATTCTATCTCTCAGCCACTTGTACTCGCTTTTCACCACACCCCTCCCCCATGACGCGCGTCGTCACTGTCGTCAGTAAATGTTTAATAGTTTCAATTTTTTACTTAAATAATAAGTAATTATCTAATAATGCCATATATATATATATATATTATCTAATTTGTTGTAAAAAACACTACTTATACATGAATAAATAGATATTTTTTCTTATGAATAAATAGATTAGTTTTTTTATATCAAAAAACTTTATTTCTGCGAGTGCTATTTATTGTTGGCACGATAAAATTTTGTGGCTCTTTAAAAACTTTGAAACTTTGTAAATTGTAATTTTTGATTCTTCCGACTCAAAAGGTTACCGACGATTAGTGAAATATCCGTGAGGATCTCGAAGGATCCATAGTCAGGCTGCCAAGCTTCTGTAGTCGGAGGGTTAATAGTAAACGAGGATTCATCTTTCCAATAGTAAATTAAGATAATCTTTCCCATTCTATCAAAATCTCCTTGATTTGGATCAAAAAGACTGCACATATATATCTATACATATTTCTGTTACCTTACTTTAATTATAAATATTCATAATCAATTTTACAGGATACAAACAACGTTCTGCTAATTTTCTACATTTAATTGAAATTGATAGCACTTAAAACAGAGTTTATGAAACTTGATACTATAGGATTTAATCTACAACGTAAAATTATAAAACTATTAAAACTAACATATCACAGATATCAGGTACAACAATTTACCATTTAATCTGATAGAACGTTGATAATTTTGTACGGCATATTGTTTAAAATTAATTTTCTGAAAAAACGATAGATATCAAGTATTTTTTAAGGGCTATATTATATGCTCACCAATATATGGTATTTCTTTACTAAATCAAATTTCCGAAAATTCGATTGCTTTAATGGATTTCTTTCCTTTTGTTGGAATCATTAAAATTTCACTATATTTTTCTTAAAAGTAGTTTCGCATATGTATAATGTATGACACTTTATACACGAGGCTGTGAAAATGTGCCGTATGCAACACAAAGGCACCGAAAAATCTGCGGCAGCGAACGTGTTAAGCTGTTTCCGGCCGTAGCGCTGATATAAGTAGCCCAATGCGAATACGCGACGAATCGATTACAGAGCAGCGTTTTATTTGTGAGAATACAATTATCTCTCTGGGCCTATGTCTGAAAGGCATCGGGGGTTAAGTGCAATTTATGCCCTATATTGTAGTTAAGAGAACAATTTTATGGAGGAAATTATAGTACACGATCGCTGAATAGATTGACGATGCCGAATAAAAATGTTTCGTTGACGGCAAACGCGTAATTACACAGCTGAGATGCGACTTCAGTCCATATCATTCTTTCGGCGATATCGTAATTCGCGATTGCTCTCGATATGGGGAATGTCGAGCCAGAGCTCAGCGGTTGGCTTCGAGACAAATGGCTTTCGTTCACGTGAATGTACATAGTTCATACGAGGTAATCAATTTTGCACAGGGAGAAAAACTTATTTTAACTTTTCTATAAGTTCGATCGTACTGCTCGCAAAAAAACGTTGGATAACAGTTTTGTGCACAACCGACAAAAAATTTGGATGCATTAAAATCTTTGTGAAAATATAACTATATGTTATTTGTGAGTTCTTTGCAACTGTGATGATCATTTTTATACAAAGAATTGGGACACTCACAGTGTAAAAAACAACTTACACACTAGAGAGAAATGATCAATTCGCTTAAAGATGGAATAAAACATACAGAGTATTATTAACAAAGAGAAATTTTTATCATGTTAAGCAACATAAAATATGTTTCAGTACGATGAAAATATCGAGCCCAGTACTTAAATTTTATACAAATTCGCTATTTTACTTATTTTATCTTAAGTTTGTTAAATGATCGAATATTTTTGTGACCTCAAAACAGCGACTTCTTCGAATGCCGTGTTCGTTTTTAATCGAACCAATATTTTTGTTGAAATTTTTGTTAACCGAAGTAAATTAAAAAGTATTCTCATAATTTGGTATTTACTATTAAGATTGTATTAATATTTATTAGAATGTTAGAAAAAAATTTAACAATACGCACAGAAAGTTATTGAACTAGTGCAGGGCTTCCTAAACTATGGGTCGCGACCCCAAATGGGGTCGCGTAGTAAAATTCTGGGGTCGAGAGATTTTAATGTCAAATATTTATATATACCATTTTATAACATCACTAGAGTTGGCGGAATACAGTGGACTTGCAGCGTCTAGACACGCGCATTTGTTGAAGGTTTTGAGCTATCTCCACCGACAGCAGTAAACGATCGATGATCGCTATTATTATACTGTGGCTATACATTGTTAGTGCGTTTGTCGGTATCATACATGTTGAATAAACCGCGCGCCGCTGACTTCCCCCTCTGATCGCCACCTCTAAATATCAGTGATGGTTCACGTTGACTCGCGGGCGCGGTGGCGGGTGCGTTCACGAAATATCAAACATACGACGTAATATCCAAATGTTCACGTACAAAACGCACGTGCGGTCTAAGTAGCGGGCAAGCTAGCGGCTGGCGCGTGCGCCGCGCTCGCGGCTATATCAAACGCATGAGATATTTGTGTGTATTCATGTCGAACTAGCGGCGGAGCACGCGATTCAATCGCGACGTCAGGTAAGTTCAACCGTTTTGAACTTGTCGCTAGAAACGATAGCATGTTTTCATAATGTCCTTCAATACAGAAGAGTTTATAAGTGCTCTCCAGGCTAGAACTCCGATTTGGCAACGTAAAAAGTATAAAAGAATGTAAAAAAAAGTAAAAAGATAAAAATAAAAGATCGTGGTCCATCTTTTTAACCTCTGACAATACGTCACAATCGCGCAAAAGACTGGCGGCCAATGTGAACACGAGCTCGCCACGTCACCGCGCCCTCACCCGCCGCCGCAGCCGCGCGTTCTTACGTGAACAAGCACTCACACACAATCAAAGGGAGGAATGCGCGCGCGTACACACGTACAACCTGCAGCTAAACAATGATTCAATAACACTGACTGTAATGTGAATTAGTGGAGTGTTGACGCTCTTCTAGTGTGGTCAATTGTCAGTGTTCCGCCGTAACAAGATTTTAGTTTTTTTTTTTTTTTTATTTATTCGGTAAGTAATAAATCAATTATTATGTGCAATATGTTATTTTTATATATTTATTGTATTTTAGGATCAAAATACTTTTTGGCCATGGATATATTCGAGCGAATTAAGACGGTCAGAATCCACTATTATTTTTGAAACTATAATAAATACAATTTTATAACCTTTTGTGCAATTTTTAATTTTAGATTTTTGTATGTTTCAAAACGAATTCTAAAACTATATATTTTCATATGTATATGTATATGTATATGTATATTGTTACCTAATAAATAAATCATCAAAAAATATTAATTTATTTTTCTTTTATATTTGTATGGGGTCGTCAAGAAACTCGCAATCATAAATGGGGTCGTGAATGACAAAAGTTTAAGAAGCCCTGAACTAGTGTACTATGTGATCGGTGTGACGACTGCTCACGCGTAACTACGGCACTGCTGCAGCAGCAGTTCGGCAGATAAGCGAGCGATGGGTCGCATGGCGGTGAAATGTCGTGTCTGCATTGCTGACAAATGTTTCGTCGAACTGTTCGACTTTGAAGTCGCTTTACCATTTCTATTACACGGTTTCTACTTCAAAAAAATCTACAAAATCCGATGCTATGTAGTATTTTTATGCAAGACATCTAAATATTCGTAAATATTCGTAAATATGAGAAAATATCGGAATAATACGAATTTCCGCGCTTTTTTAAACTTTGACTGTTATTTATAACTAAGTAAAAGCTTAAAAAATTATAACTATTCATACTGGCATATTTAGGAGTCTCTCCTCTATCCTTTGAGCCGAGTTAGACCTGTCTAACATTTTTAGTTCTGACGCAATACTTCATTTCTGCTCAAGATCTATTTTTTTAACAAAAATTCGTGTTTTTTGAAAATTGAGGGTGATAGGGCAACTCTACTTCCGGATTCTTAGCTACTTCCGGTAGCTTAGCCCTACAAGTATCACGTAGTGGTTATAAGGAAACAAAAAACGTGTTGATCAGTGGTATTGGACCAAACCTCTTACCTCCGGTTATAGAAATTTCGACTTGATTGTTTCCCAATAAGAGGTATAGGATATAAAAATTTGACCAACAAAGGCTTTGCATGAAGGTTGATTATTTTTGACATAAAGAAAGAAAAATTAAATTTTCGAAAACGCATTGTTTTTAGACATACATATGCATGATTTTATTTGCATTTTTTTAAATAGTAAAAGGGTAGATACAACTTGGAATTATAGAAATAACAGCTATAAAAGATTTGAAATTAATTTACGAATGTCATATCATACCATTTTATTTTTTTTATACGCTGCAGTTCAATAAATGTATACATATATACACATACGGTTAAGAATTAGCAACTTATAGTGGCATCCAATAATTATACAATTTATCTCCTTGCAATACATAAAATCATTCAAAAATTTCCCGGATATATAAAAACATTTTAATAACGTTGATCGTGCCATCTCTCCAAAAAGTGTCCAAACTGGTATCAAGCGTTTATCGACAAGTAACCGAAAGTAGTAGCTGACTTTGATAAAGCCTGCCATCTATCAAAGAAACCCGCAAACAACTCACTCATCTTTACCAACAATAAAAGGAGACAGAGAAAAACGACATAACTGCTCCACCTATACGGTAACCAATCGAACTACTTCGATAACAGTTTCAATAAGAATTCAATAGAAGGCGCAGCGAACTAAAGTTACCTAATTTATGCGCGAAAATTTAAAATCACTTTTTGCGTTTATCTCTTTACTTAATTTTTGTTTCTCCAAAGTCTCACTTGCTTCTGATACAATATGATTAATCTCTGTCGGACGGAATGATAGAATCGGCATTTACAGGAATAATTTCTGAACAATTTTGTATGATTCATTTTTGTTAGGGAATATAACGCTTAAATTTTGAATGAACTACAGTGATAACAGCGCATACAAACACAACCAAATATACATTTGAGTCAATCAATTGTTTTACATTTCATTTTCTGCCGTGAATCTGCCTCGTTATAAATCCGTTGATCAGATAAGTTTATTTCAATTTTCCTATAATTTTCTGTATACGTTTGGTAGTTAATTTTGCAAAATAATTATTGTTAAAATTGTATTACTTTTTAGATATAAATTCAAAAGAATTTACATAATCGTTTGGTCGAAACGAAATCGTATTAATTTTATTCAAGGTTAGATTACATTATTTTTAAATGCAACTTGTGTCGTGGTCTTAAGTCGCACCGACATGAGGTTCCTGAATCGTACTGATACAATTTAAGAAATTACTTCTTGTTTTTACCCTCTCTCAATTAACGTTGCTTTCATTCCTATTTTTAGACTCTAATTATGTCAAGGCAATTAAAGCGAATTTATAATAGATGGAAACAAGAAGATATGGAAGAGGCGTTAACCAAATTATCGGAAGGAGTTATTGGATTTAATGCAGCTCACAGACAATATAACAGCCCTAAATATCTTAGCTCCTATTCCCATAATAAATCATAACGGAGTATTCCGCGGATGCTCTACCTCATCAGCTGAAATAACGTTAGCACAGAATAAAGGAAACATAAAAAATGCGTCAAATAAAAGAAACGTAGGAATAAGAAGGAAGAATAAAAAAGAATTTTACATTAAAAAGAGGAACAGCGATTGGCTTTGTTTTATTTCTGGAGAAGATCGGGAGGAAAACGTGATTAAATGATTGAAATGCAAATCATGCGTTCACGCATTATAAGCTGGAGGTGACGAAAGAATAAAAAAATTTGTCTGTAATGTTTGTACTAACTAAATACTTATGCATCCAGAACAAATTCAGGATTTTTCCAAAAGAGGTACGACTTAAGCAACCTTATCCTACGTTGCTCTTGTAACTCGAAGCTCTAAAGTATAGTAAGTGGTACTAAACGGTTTAGTTTTGGACCGACTTGTTTCCGTTGTAAACATTGTTAACTGATTTCTGTAGAATAAGGTGCAGAGCGTATAGCGTGTAAAAACTGAAATTTTCATTACTTCTTACATACAAATATTATCTGCCATAACAGTTAATAATAAAAGCTGAGCTTCAAAAATAATATGCGAAAACAGAAAATGATTAAAAATTGTAAAGATCTAAGATCTGTAGCTTGTAAAAACTAACTTTTAAGAAATACCTCAGAAAAGAATTTCTAGCTTAGCGCCAAGCATACTTAACACTAGGTTTACGGGACCCGTCAACTTGGCGGATTTCAAACCGTTTAATACATACTTAAGAATCATGTAATTCAGAAATTATTAACCACTTCATTCGTTAGTTTATGGATTAAAGTTTCAGTGCTGTATAATAATAAATAGAAGTAAACCGCAAACGAATGAAGTAGGATTAACTGTTGCTGCGAACACCTTGAAACTTTTGCAACCTACTCTACACCAGCCATGTACACGTCGCCCTACCTCTTTCCATCCCTATTTCCCGCGCGGGGCCGACCGGACTGTACTCGCGTTTCAGATTAGGTCATAGATTAGATAGCGCGGTGTCGTAACAAGTGATTCCTCTCGTTAGGGAAGTTAAGTCGTCGGGAAATTGTATTGAGAAACTCCGATGTTGGGTGGAAAACACTGTTCGCCTGTTGGAAAGTGTTCCTCCAGTCATCGGGACAGTTCCTTGCCATTTTTCGACAAAACTTCTAATTTCTAATTCGTAATTTTCTAATTTCGAATTTCCTAATTTCCTAATTTCCTAATTTCCATCTAATTCCTAATTTTCTATTTTCCTAATTTCTAATTCATTCGTAGTTTGTAAGTTGTAACTCTTCATTTGTAACCTATATACACGCGCGTGCATAAGTTTCTGGCCAAACCATTTTTTATCGATGTAGGGACGTGTAGTTGAAGTAACACGGCACAAAATAGGTATAAGATACGTCTTTGCTAACACTATCGAAATATACAACTCTTAAAATTTTAGAATAAAAAAACATTAAAATAAAGCAATAATATCATTTTCGCTGTGTGCAAAAGTTTCGGGCCAAACTCCTCTAACGGTTTAATATCGACTATTCTCTCACACGTATTTACGTTTTTGACCGGACACGAATGTGAACATAAAGTTCATTGACTTTCCGAACATTTTGCATCAGTTGTCGATTGACAAGATGCCGAAGCGCACAGAATTACAACTGCGTGAGATTGTTATAAAGCAACACTTCAAGTAAAATAGCGTCTTCATTATCAATATGTAAGACAACTGTGAACAATATCATTAAGAAATGGAAAACTACAAATAGTTTAGCCAATATGGTAGCCTCTGGAAGACCGAGAAAAACCACCTATCGTGTAGATAACTTGATAAGGCGAAGAGCAGTAGCCGATCCGATGAAGAATGCCACAATGCTAGCACACGAATTACACGATGAAAACTTGGCAAACATTCATCGAAGCACTGTTTCTCGTAGATTACACAAAATGGAACTTTTTGGACGCATTAGTGCTAAGAAACCTTTTGTCAGTGCAAAAAATAAGAAGCTTAGATTAGAATTCGCGAGTCAGCATCAACATTGGAGTGTGGACGATTGGAAAAAAGTTTTATTTTCTGATGAAACGAAAATAAATTTGTTTGGAAATGATGGAAGAAGATACGTT
>JAOPTO010000829.1:0-33179 GCA_033822845.1 Tetrapedia diversipes
TACCATTTCCTCAAGTTTATAATTTCAAATTTACGTATGTTCATCTTTCTCACAAATCGCAAGGGATATTGAAACCAGATTTTATCTTCATTCCTTTGTGATCAGACCCACAAGACGATGTGCAAATTCTGCTGCGTCTTTTATTTTACTCGTTACTCATAACGTTTTTTTATTAAATAATGGAAGAAACATTTGTTACAGATATAGTTTGAAGCGTTATAAATTTAACTCTGAACAATATTCCCCAATTACAACAAACGAACCTGCATAAGAAGGTATAACAAAACATACAGTAAAAAATTCAGATTCGATATCCCTTATGATATTCAATTTTTTGCATTTCAAATACTAAGTTCTAAAATGCATTAAAATATGGATTATGGTAAGTTTGATAACTAATAAATTCTAATTATGCCCATAATGACGTTATCATAATAGAAAGCGATTTTTAATTATGAAAATAGTAGCTGGAAATGCAATATTTGTTTGGAGAATACAGGATTAAGATGAAAATGCTTAGATAATCAATAAGGCAGACCTCCTGCTTTTTCTCAACGTCCAATGTTTTAAAAAAAGGAATCCAAATATTTTGAAATATTACGTAAATATGAAAATAATTCGATTTTTCATGAAGTACCTTTTCAAATATTTAGTAATTTACGTATTTGGTGTTAACTGAAGTATTTTTCATTAGTATTCCTGATTTCCCGATACTTTTTAGGTTATGAGAAATAAAAAATCGAATTATATTTCTAAACAATTATCAAGAATTCTGAAGAAATTGAAAAAGCTGTTAAGCAATTGACCTGTTTGAAATAACGTTAACAATATTTATCAAAAACGAGAGAAAAGTTTAACTAAGTGTTTATTCACATCTATTATACACAGAACTTGATAAAATGAAAAACATGTATTGAATATAATTGATATATTTATTTTTTCAATACAGAACTTGTACAAAGTAAAACAATACTTGTTGCCTAAAAATAGTTTTTTATAAAGCTTAATAAATACACCTAATGCAGCGCCATCCAACACAGGTACTTCTTCTTATTAGTGACGAAATCCGTGGTGATAGAAAAATTTCTTTTATTTTGGGAGGATAATAATATCCAACATAGTATGTGAAACACTCAACAATTATTGCAAATCAGATGATTTTCTTCCAATGAACGCAAGAACATAAAATCACTAATTCTAGTAGAGTCCGAAATTACTTTTCTTCTTGGTTAACGCTAATTTCTCGATAACTATTTACGATTGCTAACTCTAATTGTTCACCTACTGGTAATTCTTCACTTTGAGGATCTGAAAAACTTTCAATGTTTTCAGCACCAATTATGATTACTCTTATATTTATCCAAAAGTTTACTCAAAATCTGTTTTGACATTCTTAACATATTTGTTTTAGATGTCAAATGAAAAAGTGCATGTTTTGAATAATCAAAAGTGATTCTCGATTATTCAAAAATTTCACAAGTGCTGTTTTAATTAGATTAAGTAATCTTCCTTGCTTTCATAAATTGCTTAATCATAACTTCCATGATGTTTCACCTGTTCCATCTTACAGATAAAGAAAAAAGGTTTAATTGTGCATCTTTTTGTTCTTCCGCATATTCTTGTTTGATATAAAATATAATTAAAACAGCTAAATGGATGCCAGGCTCGTAACCCACGTTTCCTCGCTTCTATTTCCTTTAGAACTTAAAAGAAAAACTGTAAGTTCTATTCATATCGACATATAATTAGCCAGATTATAAAAGCAATGAATAAATAGAACTACAATAATAAGTAAAAATAACATTAACGTACCATTTGTTAGACCAAATGCACGAACAAACAGAAAAACAGTCTTCCACTTTAAAATTCAAACGTAAACTTCCTGTTTGTTCACAAAAAGCATTGACAAGGAGCTGCAAATATGATGATTGTTAATCATTTCTGAAAATTGATTCCTAGTGTAAAAAAATTGTTACCATGTGTCGTGAAACGAACACCAAAGCATTAAATACATTATATCATTTTAACATGTAATGTGGTAACATTTATTATAAATTATAATTTACGTACATATACATATAAACATCGATATGTTGTCCGTAAATATTTGTATACGTTTACATGCGATTTTTAACTAATTGGAAATTTATCTCCGAAAACGAATTCTAAATCTTCCTGGTGTATCATTTCCTCGAAAACTTTTAAGAGAAATGAAACAAAATCCAATTATCATGTTTCTCCAGAAAAAAAGTTCTTTTACCACTTCTCGAGTAATAAGTGAATACATAACGCGTCAAAAGTTCGTATAGCAGAACTTGACTTACATTGTAATGAACCCTTGCAAAAAGATCAAAATTACTTATACACTAACCCAATAATATAAAGAATAGAGTAAAGCATGCCTAAAGCAACAAAATTAATGTAAGTTTAAATTAGTGTAAAATGAGCCCATAATTATGAAAGTGGTATAAGGCAAAATTTAAAACAAAAAAGAGTTCATCAGTTATTCCAAGTCAGTCGACGACGATAATGATAACGATGGTAACACATTTTTTGAACGAGAAATGCAATTTCACAAGAGTGAAATTGTGAAAAATGAACAATTACATTGTGTTAGCCGTTTTGCCATGTTGACTAAATATATACGGAAATATTAAATTACTTCCATTATACACCACCACTAGACAAATAACGAAAGAAGAAAAAAGATATTATGTGTTTACTATCCTGCATCCCTCAACTTGTTCAAGAACACGCAACCAATTTCGTATCGTTGCAAACCATATCACTTAAGACATGATTGAAAACCGAAAAGTCCATAAAGTACCGTACTACTTGCGATTTATCGAACATTTCATCGCGACCCGATGTAACTCAAACCTGATAGCAAACTCGTTCCGATCTCGACGCATAAATTCACGTTCAGACTCATATAATTTTCGTCCTCTTTTCGAGATTTATTCCTGGTGAATCTCGTAAAAACTGACACGAATGCGAACATAGTTACAAACGGATACCTACGTATTAGCGGCCACGTATTTTTGGGTGGTCGCAGCAGACACTTACAAACAACGTGTTTTAGGTATCCACCTCTGATTGCATTGGTTTTCAAATATATTATAAAGGATTAAAAAATAGGAAATACATATTTTTTTATATCCGCCAGTTATATGAAAACGGTTGTTGAGGCACATAATGCATCAACACCATCATGTCGCCACTCCACAGTTTATGACACGGACGCGGAACGGAGGCTATTTTTGAGTTTAATATTCTTAGTTTATTAGCATGCAACTAAAAGATTAATCTATGACCTGTCGAGGAACGGTGTAGTTTTAAGCTACACGTGTTTAGATTTTCGCTTCTTTCGTTCTCAATAGCCGAGGCCGTATCATAAAGAGAGAATTTCTGAAGGGTCCTGGCACACATTTGTAACGGTAAAAAACCGACGGCCAGGACCTGGAGGAATTTTCCGTCGTTGCTAACCGGCATCACCACCCTCACCACTAACACGGCAATACCCCTCCTCCATGAGCGAACTAAGGGTTCAAGGAGGAGTACCCAACCAACTTAGACTCGCTAATTGGTACGGGTTTGTCAAAACAAGAAGTGGATGGTGGTCGGTGGCAGCGTATCAGTCAACGCAATCAAGTCAATCAACTCAGTCAATTCAGTCGAGTCTGTCTGTCAAGTCAACTCTGTCAACACAGTCATCGAAGTCACCACACAGTCCGAGCCCTTGCCTTCTACAAACACTCGCATATCAAACTGACGTGCGAGGAGCGACATTTGACGCTCAACAACGGTCCTGTTGAAAATGCATAAATAATTATATAATTACGGCATCTATGATGATCCTGTAATATTAGGGCTGTTATATTCGTGTTATATTTCATAGATTGTATATAATCTGCTTGTTTCTATTGTCTTTGGTTATCGTTACTTGTATTGCGTTATATGTGGATCGTCCCCAAGTGTATGTATTAAATATATTTGTGTTTCCTATTTATTATTGGAATTATCAATCCCTTTACCTTAATATTCCATCAGGGCCGATATAAAAAACACATATCTCTTATTTTTTGATCCTCTATGACATATCTAAGAACTAAAGCAATCGGAGGCCGGCACCTGAAAAACGTTCCACATTAGACACCCTCCGCACGAACATACTTGTATAGCGATATGTGATCGAACAATCTACGAAACCGAAAATCAGTATCGCAATACATACTGTATTAATGTCTGAACGCTCCCATTGAATTACGTGTACGGTCGGTATTCATCATACCCGTGTATCGCGAAACAAGTATGAAAGTAGTCTTCGGCCCTAGCTTTGGCCATCGGACAATTTATTACTATACTGAGATCAACGAGACGAGACAGCGAAGAAAAGCTGATATCCATTCGTCTGATATCCGGTAAACGTGGATTCGTTTGATATCCACGTGGTCGATCCTGCAGGCTCCAGCCATTGCCCGTCAAACGGCACTTAAGAATCGCCATCCAGGAACAAGTTTGTAACCGGTCCTTGCCTAAGGCCGCCGGCCATCGTATACAAGGTCAAACGGAAATTTTAATGTTCTCGAAATAAGCAAACTTTCCTGTTCTTTCCACTGAAGTTGAAAGAAAGGGTATCGAAAAAGGCACCATCGAAGTGTACGTTTGTCTTTTTGCCTCCGTTCTATTATTTTCGTTATGTCATTCTCAAGTTCCAATTGTGAATGGGAAAATATTGGAATACCGTCGCCTTCTAAAAAACTGTTTATAATTATTTCCCCTCTGTTCTTGTTGTGGTATATTCTATCTATCTTGTTGTAGGATATGAAAGAAAATAACGTCTGTATGGAAGGATAAGTGTGATAAGTGCGTATGATAAACTATGAGTAGACATTAATGTTCGTAATGTGGAAGAAGTGTAGCGAAGTTTGATCTATGTGATTTGTGTATGTATGGTACAGATTCAGAGAACAGCGAGGGGGTGAAACAAAAAGACAATCAGTGCGATAATAACAAACATAGAGACGAGAGATAGAGATGTGGACAGTTTATTTTGAAAGTGGTTCAAGTCCATTTTGTAAAAAAATGAGAGATCACATAATTTATGCTTAATTTAGTGTAAACTTTTCATTTATAACTAGTTAGTATTTAATTTCTAAAAAACTTCCCATGCTTCGTTCAATTTAAAACTGGCCGGTAAAAGGAATTGCGTAACCATCGATTATGAAAGTAGTGTAAGTCGAATTTTTATAGACAGATGTCAGGCATTACGAAAAAATAATTTCCTATACACACCACAGAATTATCATGATGTCATAAAAGAATATAGACAACATAATAAATTCATTTTACACGAAATGAAACTAGAGGATTTCATTTCAACAAAAAATCTACAGAACGCAATCGAAAAACACATAAACAGTAATACTAACGGAGAAAAAGTAAATTGGTAGCAAATATGTTGGATGAGGTTTCTTAAGGGGCCATTCTACTGTGACGGATTGAAAAAATCGAATTTTTGTTTGCATTTTCTTAGACTTTAACATGTTAAAAACTTGTTCCCAAAGGGATTTAACAGAATTCGAAAAATTAACGATGTTATGTGCCATCACACGAAGCGCCGTTCTGCTGCGCGCAGCTATCTGAGCGGTCGGCTTATCTCAGCAAGCGCGGAATTCTATTATAGATTTGAATCCTTACGATAATATGATAGTGAAGAAGCTTGGATGTGTTCTACACGTGAAGGAAAGGTTTGGAACTTGATTGGGAAGTGTGAAGAAAAAGAATAAAGGTATAGGAGGAAAAGGATCCGGGAAGCTAGCCGATATCAACAATTTGACCACATATTATGGATTAGTCATTTTGTGAAACACCGATTCAGTTGAAAATATGAAGAACTCTGTATGGGAATCATAATTGGCCCAATAACCAAAACTTTCGCTGATAATCGCGATAACATCTGCAAAAGGCACGTAGCGATAGAAAGCCAGTAGGCGTCGAAAGAGGCTCGGACAGCTCGTAGAACTGCAGCATCAACACTATAGGAATTCTAGGAAGAGAAGGAAGGTGTACTGTATGGCCCTGGGATAGCTAATTAGCTTATAAGTATGATCAAAACTTTCTATATACACCTAAACAATACTTCAAACTTTAAACGCGTTTTTCTCAAAACCACATTTTTGGAAATGGCTGCCACGATAGCTCCATAACGGATTGACCGATTCACTTCCCGCTTGGCAGATGTGTTCATTAGATGTGTCATTCTCGTCCCTACCAGAATTGCTTCGATTGGAATTTTTTTCGAATTTTGGGAATGTAAAACATTCCGATTTTTTTACCAAAATTTAAAAATTTTTCTTTAGACCAGCGCCATTTTTTTTCTGTACAGTATTTTCAAACCATTCTGGTACCGACGATAGCCACACTCATACAGATTAAGAATCTTGTTTATTTTCTGTTTTCAAATCACTACAACAGCTGGAATCATGGCAGCCATAGAAGGCTGTTTGTTTCACGACGTCATAAAAAACGTTCTGCAATTTTACACACATATGCTCTCCTGGCTCGCAAAAATTTTTAAATAAACTTAAGATTATAATAAACAAATATCCCAAGCCGCAAAATGATATGTTGTTTAGTTTACCCACAAAAAATTCCCAAAAATCGTCTTGATTTCGGGCCGTCACAGTAGAATGGCCCCTTAAAAGTGCACTATATACTACTTTATATAAAACACCGATAGGGTGCCAAGAATTTAAGCCTATCACGCCTATTACTTACAAAAAACATAAGGATATGGATCACTTACTACCCTATATACTTCCTGTGCATAATGAATATTTTAAAACACTACTACAAGAAGAGCATAAGTAAATACTACCAATACCTTATGTTGATTTTAACAATACAATTAACGTTTAAAGATAAAAATACTACTTCTATTTTATAGCTTGTTATTATTTGTAAACAAAATTGGAATCCCCGCTGGAATTAAAGTTCTTAGGTGATCAGCTACCTATTATAGTTCAAAATTAAATTTTAATAATTCAATTATTTGAACTTTAGGGTTTATTGTTCTATTTACTATAGGATGTCTCACAGAAATCATACTCTCTAACTCATCTATTGATATTATTTTACATGATACTTACTATGTAGTGGGTTATTTTCATTTTTTTTTTTTCAATCGGGGCTGTATTTGCAATTATTACTAGACTAATTCATTAATATCCATTAATCACAGGAATAATATTAAACCAAAAATGATTAAGTATTCAATTTTTATTTATATTTATAGGTGTAAATTTAACTTTCTTTCCTCAACACTTTTTAGGACTAATAGAGATACTTCGGCGATATTCAGATTACCCAGATGCTTATTTCCTTTGAAATAGAATTACATCGATCGGTTCATTAATTGCTAACAATAGAATAATCATATTTATTTTTATTATTATAGAAAGATTAATATCTAAACGATTAATAATCTTTAAATTTAATCAATCGACTTTAGAATGATTGATAATAAAATACCCCGCTTTAGATCACTCTTTTGATGAAACGCCAATTATCTAAAATAAAAAAAATAAAACTATTTTCAAAATTTTAATATGGCAGATCAAGTGCACCGAATTTAAGCTCAGTTTATAAAATATTTATAACACGTTAAGCGCCACGCCGAATTTGCGTGCCTTTCCGTTCAGGCCACAGCTAGCCGTCAGGCGGGCCCTGCCAGGCCGCTCGCCGACAGGCGAGCCAGAGTACAAACAGATATCGAGTAACGTAACCCGGCCGGGGCTTGCCTTCGTATTTTCTTCTCTTCACTTGTAGATAAGTTGCACTCGAGAGCCTGACATTTTCACTGCACCAAATACTGCACCGAATGCTATCAATATAATGCACAAATGTTGGGACCAAATATAGCCAAAAATGTAACGCCAAAAGTAACAACCTTTTGTAATGAATGTACACAGCAACCTCACCTTTGCTTATCTTGTTTCAATAAATTACATTAATGTTTTTAAGTATTATATTCTTTTCCTTGAAGCATTGACCAAACTAAAACCGATATCGCATAATTTAAATGTTCAGTCTCACAAGTATGCAAAGACGGACACACGCGCCGCGATAGAAGAACGAAAAGTCTGCCGTCGGTCCGTAGGGACCGACGTGGCCTGAACGGAAAGTCTAGCGTCGGTCCCTAGGGACCGACGTGGCGCTTAACGTGTTAAATATTAATAATATTAAATATTTATTTCTATTAAAACTAGCTACATGAAATATATATTCATTCCAAGACTAATTCTCCTTACGCAGATAATTTAATTTATTTCCATAATTTTACAATTGTTAGATATGTGCAATTCGATCGTCTGAGACCTCTGGTGGTTACCGAATGCGGTAACCTTCACGAGTTTGTTCTGTTCTCCCTCCCGCTGCATTTTTGTTAATGTTGTAACCCGTCAAATATTTAATATAGATCTAACAGTACCATCTAGAAGCCTTTTGTAAAAATCTCTAACAACAATAATAGTAATATTAATTATTATTACTTTTACTATTATAATTGTAAATAACTTAATAAGTAATAAATTCATAAACCGATTTTTATTAAAACATCATTTAATTGAAATTATTTGAACAATTATTCCTACAATTATCTTAATTTTTATTTGTTTCTCATTTTCAAAAATTTTATGCTATACAGATGAAATTACTATTCCTTATCTAACGATTAAAGCTATCGGTCATCAATGATATTGATCTTATGAATATCCAGAATTTAAAAATTTAGAATCCGATTTTTATATAACAAATTATAATGAAAAAAATTAATTTCAATTATTAGATGTAGACAATCGCTTAATTACTCCTATTAAAACCCCAATTCGAATTATTTCAACGTCTACTGATGTAATTCATTCTAGAACTATAACTTTAATAGGAGTAAAAATTGAGTCCATCTCCGAACGTATTAATTAAATTTATTTATTTAGAATTCAACCAGGAATTCTTTTGTACAATGTTCAGAAATTTGTGGAATTAATCATAGATTTATTTCAGTTATATTAGAAAGAACTGCTTCTAATATTTTTTTTAAATGAATAAATTCAATTCAATAATATACACATAAAAATTAGTAAATCAAATAACATTAGGTTGTCAATCTAAAATAAATTTTATAAATTATTTTTATATTTATATATTATAATTAATACATTACGTGTTTGATATAAAAAAAATGATTTTTCAAATCATCTATAGTAATAAAATTTATTTCTAATGAATTCTTCAAATATAATCAATAATATGAATATTCATTGCTTTAATAAATCATATTTTATTTTTTTTACTCATAATTCTTCTAAATTCAGCTCCTAAATTAATTAATATAAATTTTAAACCTAATATAAAACAATCAAAATGGAAATGATTATGATAAATTTATTTGAAAATTTTCATCCTTCAACAAAAACAGGTTCTTTAAATTGAATAATAATTATTATCTCATTTTTAATATTTCCTAATTATGTTTGAATTATTCTATCACGAATAAATATAATTTTTATTAATTTTGTAAAATTAATTCAAAAAGAATTTAAAACTATTAGAGTTAATTAATTAAGAGTTAGAGTTAATATTTTTATATTTATAAGACTAATAATTTTTATTATATTTTTAATATTTAATTGGCTTAGTACCCTACATTTTTACTTTAACTAGACATATAAGATTTAATTTACCATTGTTACGTTGTAACAACATTCATTTTATATTTTCAAGGGTATATTTGGAGACAGCATCATTAAGGCTAAATAATACCCTTTTTAGCAAACGTACTTATTGCCATGCCAGTTTCGGGTTTTTCCCATTTTTTCTATGTTCCTTCAATTTGGCCTGGCTTCCTTAAAAATTTCAGGTAGTTTACGGGATTAAGGTTATCCTCGTTACATTTTACTTTCGACCGATCAAACAAAATATACCTGAAGTCGCTGGAAACATTTTCGACAGTCAACAATATCTCCCACCCCAAAACGGGAACCAAACACCCCACTCCTGACACCTTTATATAAGCGCATAACATCCCTCCAGCGAGAGATTTTTTAAAAATACATTAAACAGTAACGTTCAGCCACGCTCGTGTAATAGAAATATATTCAGTCTTTTTTTTGTCTAAAAACATCAATCATTTCTTGTACTGTACCTGCATCAACCTCAAATATTCGAGTGTATAAGTTACCACTCGAAGTGCACAACGTTTAATTTTAAAAATTATTAAACTCTATGTGCGCCCTGTACAACCATTATCTTTAACAGTTTGATTTTGTGCAAATTATTATAGGTGAATAAATTATCCTATTAAAACTGTAAGACATCTCGTTCCTTTAAATACTCCTTCAATATTAATAAATTTTATAGTAATTATTGAATTAGTAAGAAATATTATTCCACATTTTACTTTAGCTATTCGTTTAATAGCAAAACTAATAGCAGATCATTTATTATTAATTCTTTTAGGAATATTTACATCTAATTTATAACCTATCATTATTATTATATTAATATTAATTGTTCAAAATATACTACTTATTTTAGAAATTTCTATATCTTTTATTCAATCATATGTATTTTCAATTTTAAGAATTTTATACTTTTCAGAATCTAAAGTTAGTGATAAACTATAATCATTCTTTTTATTTAATCACCCCAAGATCTTGACCATTAATATGCTTAATTAATTTATTAAATTTGATATTAATAACGATTTCCTGAATTTACTTAAATATAAATATTACAATATATATTTTATGTTCATTAAATTTTTTTATATCATCATTTCATTGATGACGAGATATTATTCGTGAAAGAACCTATCAGGGTAAACATACATATTTAATTTTAAAAATATTAAAATTTAGAATATTATTATTTATTATTTCAGAACCATTTTCATTGATTAGATTTTTTTCAACCTAATCATTACTAATCTTTTAGGAATATATCTTGCAATATTTCAATATATTGAGTATAAAGAATCATCATTTACTATTAATGATAGAATTTATGGTTCAATTTTCTTTACGGCCACAAGATTTCATGAACTACGTGTAATAATTGGAATTTTAATATTTATTTCTTGTTTAATGCGACTAATATTAAACCATTTTTCAAATATGCATCATTTTAACTTCGAAGCTGCTGTATGATATTGACATTTCGTTGACGCAATATGACTTTTTTTATATTGTTCTTTTTATACATGAATTTTTAATATATATATAGTATAAAAACTCCAATTAATATCCAATTAAAAAATTTAAATAAATTATCGTATATGATAGTTTATTATAAATGTTAATTTAATAATCACTATAATCAAACCAATAAATTTAGAAAAAATATTCCTTTTGAATGTGGATTTACCCCAATAACCAAAGCTAACTTACCATTTTCTTTAACATTTTATATAGTATTACTTTTATTTTTAATTTTTGATGAAGAAATTGTTTTATTAATTGCAATAATTTTATATTTAAATGTTATAAATAACATCTATGTAAATCTAACAATTTTATTTTTTTTTATATTGTGAGAGTGGATCGATGCGTGATCCGATCCGATCGTACGTTGTGTGTGTGGCTGGTGTTGCAGCCGAAATACAAGGGAACCACGCTCTGCCATCAGAACGTTTGTCGCGCGTCGCCGTAACCCACGTGTTCTCTAATAAAATCCCTGTTATATATATAAATATTAATTTGTACTTTAATTTTAGAATTAATAATAGTTTATTTAAATTGAATATTTTAAATTTATAGCACTTAAAAAAAAATCACCTATAAATGTTAATTGAAGCCAATGAGGCTAATTATTGTTAATTAAATTGATTAAAAAGATCCAATTAAATAAATAAAATTAAACTGATATATATATATGCCTTATTTATAAAATATTTTTAAGCCGAAATTAAATATAAAATTTACTTCATATATTTATTTAATTTACAGGGTGTTCAACGTAACGGTCGCATCGATTTTTCAGGCATTTAGGCTAATCTGTCAAGAAAATGTTTGCAATAAAAGTTAATGTGTTCTTTGAGGCAAATAACTTGCAATAATAAAAATTTCAAAACATCTTTTTATTCGATGAAAAACACAGGTCACCTTAACTTTCTTAAATAGCACTATATACTTTTGAGGTCACAGTGTTATAAATGACGAAAAAACAAATTCAACAACCTACTACACTATGACCTTCGATTGACCTCTAGCTTAGAAATTTGCAGTAATGTAGGAAATAATTTTCCTACGCATTGATGAAACGTACATGCAATTCTTGTTCATGGATACTTGTAAACAGGGATAATGTAAACAGTAAACCCACTTAACTTTGATCTGACCTTTTGCTGAAATAGTATGAACGAAGTCGTCATAAACTCAGTTCAGTGCAAGTTACCCGAGAGTATTTATCTGATCATGTATTGCTTTTCGAATTCCGAAAAAATTGATATCTTATTAACGTTAAACATTTACTGAAGTAAATTTAACCACTATAAATTTGTTAAAAAATTGTAACATTGTTATTTTAAGTACAAATGCATTATTTAGCTTATACCAAACAAAGCCTTATCTTGCTTTGGTTTTGAAGTATTAACACTCGGCCATCTCTTTCGATAAACTGGACTTATCATAGAATATGTATCACATTACTGTAATAAACCAATGTATACTGTAAACAGGAGATATAAATGTATGTTTACGGTTTACATTTATGTTCGAAATATCCATGAACCAGAATTGCATGTACGTTTCATCAATGCGTAGGAAAATTATTTCCTACATTACTGCAAATTTCTAAGCTACAGATCAATCGAAGTTCATAGTGTAGTAGGTTGTTGAATTTGTTTTTTCGTCATTTATAACACCGAGATCTCAAAAGTATATAGTGCTATCTAAGAAAGTTAAGGTATCCTGTTCTTTTTATCGAATAAAAAGATTTTTTGAAATTTATATTATTGCAAGTTATGTGCCTCAAAGAACACATTAGCTTTTATTGGAAACATTTTCTTGACAGATTAGCCTAACTGCCTGAAAAATCGGTGCGACCGTTACATTGAACACCCTGTATATACATATATATATATATAATTAAATAAAATTAAAATTATATTATTAATAATTAAGTATATAAATATTATTAAAGAAATAAAATATAAGAACTTCTAATTCTTAACGTTGATACAAAATTATTATTATTTCTAATTTATAAATTTTATTAATTGACTTTATATTGAAAATATAAGATTTTTATTTGAACTACATAAATTATTCAAAAAATTTAAAATTTTCCGTAATATTTTCAATATCATACTCTAAATAAGCTATTTAAACATTATAATAATAAAATTATTGACATAAATATATACAACAATAGTATAGGGACAAGATTAATCTTTAAATTTTTTACTTCAATTAAATTAATAAACATAATAAAAACATTTCTACAATTGAAATAATAATTATTTCAAACACAAATCATATAAAATAATTTTAATAAAAATATTGATTTTATATAATTTATTTAAATAAAACATTTGATTATAAAACTCCCCTAAATAATTATTATTAAAATTTATTATTATTAAATAAATCATTATAACAAACCCTAATAAACATAACTTAAAAATTATTAATTTTAATGTATTCTCTAAAAAAGAAATATTTATATAAAATCTAAATTCTAAAAAGAAACTTCTAAAAATCAACATGAAAAAAATTGAAAATAATAAAATTATAATTCTAGAAAATATTATTAAAATTCTTTCTTTAAAAAAAATTAAATTTTATAAATATTATCACACAAAATGAATATATAATAGTAAAAATAGTCCCTATAATTAAATTTACCAAACTAAAAAAATATTTATTAATATAAAAAGATTCCTCTGTGTTTAAATCTTTAGAATAAAATCCAACTAAAAAAGGGAATCCACATGATCTTATTAATCTAAACAAAATCACTAATATTTTAAATGGATAAAGTTTAAATAAACCACCATAATTCCGTAAATCATGACTCCCATTAATAAAATGAGTTACCCTACCAACTCTAAGAAACTCTAAAATTAATGATTTAAATAACGCATGAACCAATAAATGTAAAAAAGCTAAATCTACAAACCCTATTCTTAAAATTCTTATTATAAATCCTAATTGTACGCACCGTTTTTATCGAGTGCGTCTTGCCGTTCGCCAACTTAATCTTGAACGACTGATTCAATATGGTGTTACGTGTTTCGCGGCGTGTTACCGTACCGAATGATGTACGTTGTGATTGTTGAGGAGCACCGAACGATGTGCCGTTAACGGATTGCGACTTGTTGAAAACGATATATTTTTATACGAGTGAATGCGTTTGATGCACCGAATGATGTGCTACAAAGCGTCCGACTGTTGACGCATAGATCTATACGAACGAGATCTATTTTACTACTATTCTTCTCTTGTTCTAGCGATGCGTTTGTTATTCTAGCGATGCGTTTGTTATACCTTTTCTTATTACTACTCGCGACGCCGAAGTGACTCGTTTTTATATGGAGGAGTTCGACTGGTCACTCCTCCATACCTCAAGACGATACGCTAATTGGTTAAAGTCAAAAAGTCAAGACTCCAATCAGCGTATGCCCTGAGTACCACCTACCCCCGTTCTTGTGCCCTTAGCACGCGTTTCGAGAACGGGGGTGGGGCAAGTCACTCGGAGCGGGAAGGTTTCCCGAATCTAGGCGACGAAGGGGAAATTCCGCTGGGCCCTATGTGCCTCTCGAGTGCGGTGGTCGGCTGGGCGCCAGGTCTATTGAAAGTCCCTTATTTACGACACGGGCTTGGCTATTGAGGAGATACGGTTGACTCGAAATTAGGACTTTTGTCCCTCTGTGGACGTTAAGAGGGTTTGAAATTAACCAGAAATACGCGACGGATTCTTTGTCCTCAAAAATAGCATTACCGGCACGTTCATGTCGTAAATATGCCAAGGAAAACTTCCCGCTGTTGTTCCGTAGGACGGAACAGGTTCATTAAAATAATTTGAGAGCAGCTTGAAGTAGTATTAGTTTTTTATTGAATAGGTACAGTGGATGCATCATTTGTTATAATTTATTTATCTGGTTCATTAAAATAATTTGAGAGCAGCTTGAAGTGTTAGTGTTTTATTGAATAGGTACAGTGGGTGCATCATTTGTCTCCATGACTCCTAATTTATTCAACTGGATCAGTTCACGGCGCGAAGAATTTGACGACAAGTGCTTTTGGTCCTTTGCTTTTGTTGTCAGGAAAAAGCTTTTTTGAAATGATTTGAGGATAATTTAAAGAATTAGTGCTGTATTGAATAGGTTGTCGGGTGAATCATTTGTTATAATTTATTTATCTGGTTCATTAAAATAATTTGAGAGCAGCTTGAAATATTAGTTGTTTTATTAAATAGGTACAGTGGGTGCATCATTTGTCTCCATGACTCCTAATTTATTCAACTGGATCAGTTCACGGCGCGAAGAATTCGACGACAATGTGTTTTTGGTCCTTTGCTTTTGTTGTCAGAGAAAGGTTCATTAAAATAATTTGAGAGCAGCTTGAAGTATTAGTGTTTTATTGAATAGGTACAGTGGGCGCATCATTTGTTATAATTTATTTAACTGGTTCATTAAAATAATTTGAGAGCAGCTTGAAGTGTTAGTGTTTTATTAAATAGGTACAGTGGGTGCATCATTTGTCTCCATGACTCCTAATTTATTCAACTGGATCAATTCATGGCGCGAAGAATTCGACGACAATGTGCTTTTGGTCCTTTGCTTTTGTTGTCAGAAAAAAGCTTCTTTGAAATGATTTGAGGATAATTTAAAGAATTAGTGCTGTATTGAATAGGTTGTCGGGTGCATCATTTGTTATAATTTATTTAACTGGTTTATTAAAATAATTTGAGAGCAGCTTGAAGTATTAGTGTTTTATTGAATAGGTACAGTGGGTACATCGTTTGTCTCTATGACTCCTAATTTATTCAACTGGATCAATTCATGGCGCGAAGAATTCGACGACAATGTGCTTTTGGTCCTTTGCTCTTGTTGTCAGAAAAAAGCTTTTTTGAAATGATTTGAAAGCAGCTTGAAGTATTGGTGTTTTATCGAATAGGTTGTCGAGTGCATCATTTGTTATAATTTATGTTGGTACGCGTGTGTTAGCTTCTATTAAGCCGTCGTGTGTGGAAAACATTTCAGAATACGCATTAACTAGAAGCAATAATCCTAATTTAATCGCTCGAATTGTTTGCATTCCGGCCATTTTACGTTTTCGCGAAAGAAACACGAACGAAGTATTTTCCCTCGCGCTGTTCGTCTAAGCGGCACGCGATGCAGATCGAGATCGAGTTAAAAAGCGGGTGAAAAGTGGAAGAGGAAATAAATAGACGGCCCGAGCTGCGAAATCCTCGACACCTCGTAATTTCTGCCTAGCTGTTTCCACGATGACGGCTCCAACTCGATTTACCCGTTTGTGAAACAACCTTAATGCCTCGGCTCGACCAATATTTATGCCAGGGAATCTTTTAATGCGTCACTTTGTTATCTAAACGGCTCATTGATTTTTTCTCGCGAATCATAGCAATTGAATATTTACATTTGCTGCTTTCTATTCACGAAATGTGTAACACCTTTTACTCCTTCTGTGTAGAATGCAACCTCTCGCTATAATAATATGATCGACATATGAACATAATAAAACACAGAATATACTGGGTGTTCAACGTAACGGTCGCACCGATTTTTCAGGCATTTAGGAAAATTATTTTCTAAATTACTGAGCATTTCTAAGCTAGAGGTCAATTGGAGGTCATAGTGTAGTAGGTCGCTGAATTTGTTTTTTCGTCATTTATAACAATATAGTTTGTAACAATATAAATATATAGTGCTATTTAAGAAAGTCAACATGACTTGTGTTTTTTATCAAATAAAAAGATTTTTTGAAATTTTTATTATTGCAAGTTATTTGCCTCAAAGAACACATTAACTTTTATTGCAAACATTTTCTTGACAGATTAGCCTAAATGCCTGAAAAATCGGTGCGACCGTTACGTTGAACACCCTGTATGTATAGAACTAACGTTATACAGATAATATATCAATTCTGAAAATGTAACATCATAAAGCGCTGATACTTATAATAAGCACTCGATGTATAATCATGTTTGTAGAAAAACGGTCTTTTGTGCTCAAAATGCTTCAGTAATTTAGAAAATAATGTTCCTAAATGCTCTCCTAAATGCCTGAAAAATCGGTGCGACCGTTACGTTGAACACCCTGTATATTCTGTGTTTTATTATGTTCGTATGTCGATCATATTATTATAGCGAGAGGTTGCATTCTATACAGAAGGAGTAAAAGGTGTTACACATTTCGTGAATAGAAAGCAGCAAATGTAAATATTCAATTGCTATGATTCGCGAGAAAAAATCAATGAGCCGTTTAGATAACAAAGTGACATTAAAAGATTCCCTGGCATAAATATTGGTCGAGCCGAGGCATTTTACAGGGCGAACTCGTATCGTGATTACGGTAAATTAATCTATTAGTTGTGCGTTCATGAATGTACACCGTTGAGACACACGATACGCCAACGCCGTCATGTCACCCACTCCATAGTTTATGACACGGATGCCGTACGAAGACCATTTTTGAGTTTAAGATTTTAGTTTATCGGGATGCAGTTGAAAAAATTAATTCATGAATTGATGAGAGAAGGTGTAGTATAGGTGAATATATGAAATAAAAGTTTGAACATTATTATTTATATATATTTTACGAAAAAGGCCTCGAATGCAAAGGGTTAAAGTTGATTTACAAAAAGGTGAAAATGAAAAACATAAATAAATAGAAAAAGAGACAGAAAAGGAGTATAAAAAACAAATTGAATAGCCATTTATATAAAAATCCTTCAAATCAAAAATTAAATATCTTTAACTTTAAAATTGTGTTTCTTTTATCCAACTTGGATAAATTTCAGCGAAATTATGTCGGTTTAAAGATTGTGTGTGTATGGAAAGAGTTTTGTTTAGTTTTTCGGGGCAAATACCCCAATGTGTCGAGACACGTTCGACATAGGACTTGTTGGAACGAAACGCAATCAATAAACTTGGAATCACTCTCACACGAATCTCTGTAATATCAAACTTTGAAAGGGTTAAGACCATAAGTTATTGCTCCGTTCTGAAATGCAAAGGAAGCGGGGATCGTTGGTTCGCCGACGTTCCGGCAGCAATATCACTATTTTTAGCCGCTCCAGGGGAAATTTGTCACAGGAAGCCGGCAAGGCGGGACAGTTTTAGCCGCGAAGCTTTGTTACGTGACGCCCACGAAAAAACAGAATACCTACAGTGGCTCCAAAAAGTATTCGTACACTATGTCACAAATAAATAAATTCGTTTAACCCTGAAATTCTGAGTCTGATGAAAGTATTTGTGAAACTTTGTTGGTATGTAGATCGTAATAGTATACGTATAAATTAACCTCTTCTTTTCATCTGAATGCCATTTTAAAGGGGTGAAACCAGCGTTGAAGTTTCTGAGTTTTCTCTCATTTTTTAACACTAGATTTACTAAGTTTTGCACTTCAAGAGTAAAATTTTCAGAAATAATTACTATTATTCTTCGTAATTTTTATCGAGTTTTATTGATGGAACAATACAAATATACCCATATCTATTTCCCTCTTAGTTCTGCAATTTCAAATCTTTTTTTTATGCGTACCTATTCCTTAATATATGAATATTAGAAGTAGAGGAAAAGGAAGAAGGAAAACGTTAGGGTTACTTTTATTTACTTAAAACTACTTAATACTACTTATAGCTATTTAATACTACTTAAAACTAGAACGCTCCCATCCCTCGTTGTCTCTGGTGTGTGTAGAATTCTTGTTTCTTGTTTACCTGTGAATCAATGTAGAGGAAGAGAAAAAGGAAGAAGGGAAAACATTAGGGTTACTTATATTTACTTAAAACTACTTAATATTACTTATATCTATTTAATACTACATAAAACTAGAACGCTCGCACCCCTCGTTGTCCTCGGTGTATGTAGAATTTTTCTATCTAGTTTATCTGTTAATCGATGTAAAGGAAGAGGAATAGGAAGAAGGAAAACGTTAGGCTTACTTTTATTTACTTAAAACTACTTAATACTACTTATAGCTATTTAATACTACTTAAAACTAGAACGCTCGCATCTCTCGTTGTCGTTGGTCTGTGTAGAATTCTTCTATCTAGTTTACCTGTGAATTGATGTAAAGGAAGAGAAAAAGGAAGAAGGAAAACGTTCGGGTTACTTAAAACTACTTAATACTACTTAAAATTAGAACGCTCTCATCCCTCGTTTTCCTTGGTGTAGGTAGAGTTTCGTTGAACCTCAAGTGTTGCTTTCTTGTATCTTGTTTACCTGTGAATCGATGTAAAGGAAGAGGAAAAGGAAGAAGGGAAAACGTTAGGGTTACTTTTATTTATTTAAAACTACTTAATATTACTTAAATTTAGTTAATACTACTTAAAACTAGAGCGCTCGCACCCCTCGTTGTCCTTGATGCGTGTAGAACTCTTCTTTCTTCTTTATCTATGAATCGATATAAAAGAAGAGGAAAAGGAAGAAGGGGAAACGTTAGGGTTACTTTCATTTACTTAAAACTACTTAATATTACTTAAATTTAGTTAATACTACTTAAAACTAGAGCGCTCGCATCCCTCGTTGTCCTTGATGCGTGTAGAACTCTTCATTCTTCTTTACCTGTGAATCAATGTAAAGGAAGAGAAAGAGGAAGAAGGGAAACGTTAGGGTTAGTTAAATTTACTTAAAACTAATTAATATTACTTAAATTTAGTTAATACTACTTAAAACTAGAGCGCTCGCATCCCTCGTTGTCCTTGGTGTATGTGGAGTTTCGTTGAACTTCAAGTGTTGCTTTCTTGTATCTTCTTTACCTGTGAATCGATGTAAAGGAAGAGGAAAAGGAAGAAGGGAAAACGTTGGGGTTACTTAAATTTACTTAAAACTACTTAGTACTACTTAAAATTAGAACGCCTCGCATCCCTCGTTGTCCTTGGTGTATGTGGAATTCCGTTGAACTTCAAGTGTTGCTATCTTCTATCTTGTTTCCTGCACTTAAACGTAAAGGAGGATGGAAAGGAAGAAGGGTAAACATTAATACTACTTAAATTTAGTTAAAACTACTTAATACTATTTAAAGTTACTTAATACTACTTAAAACTAAAACGCTCGCATCCCTCGTCGTCCTTGGTAGAATTTCGTTGAAGTCCAAGTGTTGCTTCCTAAAATTCAGTCTAAAGGAAAAGGAAAAATAATGTTATACAAATTAGTCATTATACAATACAAGATAATATAGAGTGATTGCAAATACGACCCAACGATGAGAAATAAAAATAGACAAACCAACGATGAAAAATAAAAATAGACAAACCAACTATCAAAAATAAAAATAGACAAACCAACGATGAAAAATAAGAAGAGACAAACCAACGATGAAAAATAAGAAGAGACATCCCATCGATGAGAAAATAAGAGAGAGAGAAAGAGAGAGAACCCAACGAAAAGAAATGAAAGGAAACAAAATCCAACGAAGAGTACTGAAGAAAAACACAAGACAATCAAAAGGATTAAAGAGGAGAGTGGTCAACAACCCACCACCAAGGTGCACGTTGAAACCCCTCGTCGGCCCAACCGTATTTTATAAAAAAATCAATTTTGAATTTTATAGATGCCAGTTGGTCCCCCACGACCACACTGGTCACCTTGAAAAATTTTGGAAATGGAAACATCGATGTTTCCGATCTGAGAATCGAGTGGCAAATGATTAAAATTCCGCTCTGGCACTCCTTATATAGTCCGAAGGATCCCCCACTCTCGATCGATCTCTGGATCGTCGTCGATCGCTGTTGAAATCACAGCCAGTGATTTTTCAATTATAAAACCTTCTTATTCATTATTTTTTAACTTCTTTTTGTAAACTTATGATACCAACAAATTGTTAATAACAATTAACTTAATAGTTTATATATTCTTTTGTAAATTAAAGATTTATTATCTGTTAATTGTCATTAATATTTGCTGTGAAATTATGTTGATTTATTCTTACTGTCTTTTTTCGAGATACAAATAGAAGCACGGTAATTAAAAATGATATTGACCAATAGTCGTGGATCCAAAATAATCATGGTGCATATAAAAATTATGTTTTTTACAAAATAAAGCTGTAAACATTGAAGAAAAGCTGATGATTTATAGATTTCTTATTTTGTTTCATTTGTCTTATCACTGTAATCGATTTTTTTACATTTATGATCGCAGAAAAGAGATATAGTAATCGTAACAAATAATAATTATCGTATAATTAATTTTTCTCTGTTCCCATTCTTACATTTAATTGTATAAAATTGCTGGAAAGTGTTAGAATGCTTATGAAAAACTTATCAATGAATTTGATACAAGGAGTTTCTATTAATTATAACATATATGGTGTTGCAGTTTTGATTCAATTTTATTTCCAAATTAAGTATTATAAAATAATTCAAACCATTTTAACCCATCAAATATATATTTAGCGATAATAAAACGCGAAGAAAATTGTCTATGATTTTATGATACTTAATTTGGAAATAAAATTGGATCAAAACTGCAAAACCATATATGGGCCCATATGCGTTAAAGGGTTAAGGGAGTATTGCTGTCCAGACCGTCATTTTTTCAGTTCTCTTTGTGATTTTTTTTCTAACGATAAAATTGCTATTTAGTACCAAGATTTGGCAGGTATATTTATCGATCTTTTTAGTATGCACATAATTTTTTTTATCGAGAAATATTAAAAGTTATGCAGATTATAGCTGCTTGATTAACAGCACTGCTCTTCTAAATTTAAAAAAAAAAAGATCGATTATTTCAAAATTCTAGACAACAATACCCCTTTAAGTGTTGCAAGGGATAATGGGAAATTGCAAGGCTCTAAATGCATGGAGCGTTTAAACGTTTCATTCTTAAACCGATTCGCTTCTCTTTGTCGTGAACGAGACTCGACGAAGATGAAAATGAAACGAGGAAATGAAAGGATTTCTTAATCCATTAAACCTCGTTGTTCTCGATCAAAGACACCGACCTTCCCTCGGAGCAAAGAAGATTTCGCCCTTCCACTGTCTCTTGTCCACGAAAAAATTCAACGGGAAAACCTGTCTCGACGCAACACAACCGTAATTTCGAGTTATGGTTGTGAGATAAGTGAGACTACAGGCGTGTCGAGGCTCTCTTCAGGCTCAACGACTCATTATTTTCGCTCATCTGGGAGTCTCCGTTTCTCCGAAAATATTATTCGTCGGGGACAAAATTGGCGGGGAAATTTAATAACGCAAAAACGGCAATTTCAAGGTGTAATTGTAAAATGAGTGGAATAAAAAATTGACTGAAATTTCGTTGCTCTCTTTAATCAGGAGGGTGTTTGTTTCTTGAATAGTATTATTCGTCGTGAAATTTATACAGAAGTTTATACAGCAGAAGAATGCTTTTTTAAATTAAATTTATTTCTTTTATTCGTCGCTTGTAGCCTATTAGTAAAAGTAGTATTAACTGCAATTTTTAAAATTTTTGCATATCTTCGACACAAAACTTAATCGAATTTTTTATAATACACAGGACGTTCTCTAAATTACGGATTTTTTTTGTAAGTAAGAAATCTGTGTCTAGTCGGAAGATTTTCCAAATTTAATATAATTTTTGTATCAATAATTAAAATGTAGTTTATTTCTTCCTCAGTTTGAAAGATGGTCATTGCTAAAATTCATTTCTCATGATTTTTTTAACTTCAAGATTCATCATTTACATTTACTACTATTCGTAATTCAAAACGATTAACTCCACTTTCTGAATTTATTTAAATTTTGTTGCTGATGCTTAATGCTTGATGTTTGACTTTTTGCACTTAAAATAAATTTTCTTAACAATTTCCGGCTTTTTTTCTCAATTTGAAAGATGGTCATTGTTAAAATTCATTTCTCATGATTTTTTTAACTTCGACTTTCATTATTTACATTTACTACTATTCGTAATTTAAAACGATTAACTCCACTTTCTGAATTTATTTAAATTTTGTAGCTGATACTCAATGCTTGACTTTTTGTATTTAAAGTAAATTTTCTTAACAATTTCTGTGAAACGTACAGCTCATATTACACTTCAACACGATAGAATCGTTCCATTACTTAATTATAATCATCACGACTATGCTCCCTTCACTGATTTACACGTTGATAGACGCCCGTGATCGTAGCAGATAAAGTTGCCGCGAAAATCGAGAGGCGAAAAGAGATTCGCGTATCGCTGTAGCCCATCGAAATTGCCGATAAACCTGTACGATTCGGTCGTTCGAGTTTTATGAGCTCCTCCGCGCCTTTGTCGAAACTGCACGGCTAAATAGACAACGCGCTTTAATCAAACCCGCATCAAGTGAACGCGAAATGTGTCACGGGTCGATACTTCGACATCGTCGCCACGTGGAAAACTTTCACGTTTTAGGCATTTTCCTTGGCCACTCGTCGAATTAATGGTATCGTCACCCTTTAAAATTTCATTCAACGCGGGCGAAACCTCACTTTTTCGCTTTTAATTCCAGTTTAACCCTAGATTCATAACATTCGTCTCTCAGACGAACATATCATATTGATGATTTTCGTTTTATAGAATACAAGGCGCAATAAAACACATTTTAAATCTGAAAGGTTGTTTATTGATCATTAATTTTCCTGAATGAAAATGAACACAATACTTATCCCGAGCAATCGAAGTTCATCTTTCTATCTCTTTCGCTTTAAAAGTTATTCGTCGAATTAATGCTATCGTCACCCTTTAAAATTTCATTCAACGCGGACGAAACCTCACTTTTTCGCTTTTAATTCCATTTTCGCTCGATAGGTGATTGTTAGTCACCAGATGATAGTTTCGCGATTCTTCAGACTTTAGTTAGTTTGTTTTTCACTTAATTAAACTAAATTACGTTTAATATAACCATTTTTAGTAAATACTTCGAATTTAGACATTTTTGAAATTAGTATCGTCAGATGATTAACAGTCACCTCTCGAGTGCAAAGGGTTAATTCTATTTGAACCCTAGATTCAAAACATTCGTCTCTCAGACGAACATATCATATTGATAATTTTTGTTTTATAGAATACAAGGAGCAATAAAACACACTTAAAATCTGAAAAGTTGTTTATTTATCACTAATTTTTTGAAATGAAAATGAACACAATAGTTATTCTGAACAGTCGAAGTTTATCTTTCTATCTGTTTCACTTTAAAAGTTATTCGTCGAATTAATGGTATCTTTACCCTTTAAAATTTCATTCAACGCGGGCGGAACCTCACTTTTTCGCTTTTTAATTCCATTTTAAAGAATTTTTACTCATAGCCAAACGTAAAATTAATTACTTACAGCGTTAATGAATTTTAATTGTAACGTTACGCCTCTCAAATATTTTTGCTAATCTTATTTCTTTCTTTTTTGCAAACAGCTCTAAGCACAAAATTTAAACAGAAATCGCACTTTATTATTTTTGATAATTTTGTATACTTCCACGTGTATTTTGTAACTTTGTTTTGTAATTTGCATACGTTTAAAATTTTGCATGTTATTATATACCTTGCACTTGTTTTACATATAGTTCAAGTAAATACGGTATTACTTTATTATTTTTGATAATTTTGTATGCTTTCACGTGTCTTTTGTAACTTTGTTTTGTAATTTGCATATGTTTAAAATTTTTGCATGTTATTATACACCTTGCACTTCTTTTACATATAGTTCAAGTAATTACGGTATTACTTTATTATTTTTGATAATTTTGTGTGCTTTCACGTGTCTTTTGTAACTTTGTTTTGTAATTTGCATATGTTTAAAATTTTTGCATGTTATTATATACCTTGCACTTGTTTTACATATAGTTCAAGTAAATACGGTGTTACTTTATTATTTTTGATAATTTTGTGTGCTTTCACATGTATTTTGTAACTTTGTTTTGTAATTTGCATATGTTTAAAATTTTTGCATGTTATTATACACCTTGCACTTCTTTTACATACAGTTCAATTAAATACGGTATTCGATTTAGCGCGAATCGCAAAATAGCAGCAGATCATGTTTAATATGAAAATTCGATTAATATGATAGGAATGCAACAGTGACACGGTCTACGCTGCTAAAAAATTTATAAAAGCCACAAAGTTGTTTTTACCATATTAATTTAATAAACGTACGAAAATGCATATTTCTGGAATTTATTTTTTTATTTGCATTAATTGGAATCTGTCTGTTTTCAAAATTCCCATAGTTGTCAGTACATTCGTAGTTTATCTATCAATTGTCCATCAGTCTGATGTTTGTCTAGTTTGATATTTTTTAAAGAGCATCAATATCGTTGCAGTGTAGTATCGACGTGTGTGCACAGTGTTGATTGCAGTTTACTAGAGAAACTATGCAACGAGTTTGCATTGTTTTCCCTTTTCACGACGGTCATCAATTTTCTGTCAACACAATCCAATCGACACAACGATTAATGACAAACGTGATTAGTCTCTGCTGAGTTTACTCGCCTAATTTCACATTGTTTCGCTGTATTAACACTCGAATTATCATAAATGGTCGTTGAAACGAAGAGGTCGTGGAATTTTTACTCTTTTTGGAATACTTTATAAATATTTATCCTTTTTTTTCGCTAGAAAGTATACTTATTTATTTAGCAAAGATTTTGAATTGAAAATTATGCGAAAAAATGCTTGATAATATCGAAACAGATCTTTGTTTTTACTTTCTACAGGAAATCATGGACATTTTTTTAAAGTGCAAGGGTTTTGTGAAAGACTATGAATCGATTATTTTTATCAATTATTTGGTGATTATGAAGGTAATGATATTATAATATGTACGGTGAAATTTTTAATTAAATTTTAAATTTGGTCGTTCGATGATTAGTGTTATGCTGAACAAATTCTATACAACACGATTCCCTATAACACGAATTCATGCAATGCGTAACTCTCAGTAACCTCTTATTTTCATTTATATTTTTTAAACGATGGATTTTCAAATTAAATTTTAAATTTGTTCGTTCAATGATTCGCATTATGCGATAAAAATTCTATACAACACGAATTCATACAACGAAATAAACTCAATAATCCCTTCTTTTCATTTCTATTTTTGAACGGTAGAATTTTAAATTAAATTTCGAGTTTGGTCGTTCAATAATTCGCATTATGCGATAAAAATTCTATACAACACGAATTCATACAACGAAATAAACTCAATAATCCCTTCTTTTCATTTCTATTTTTGAACGGTAGAATTTTAAATTAAATTTCGAGTTTGGTCGTTCAATAATTCGCATTATGCGATAAAAATTCTATACAACACGAATTCATACAACGAAATAAACTCAATAATCCCTTCTTTTCATTTCTATTTTTGAACGGTAGAATTTTAAATTAAATTTCGAGTTTGGTCGTTCAATAATTCGTGTTATGCAAGAAAAATTCTATAAAACACAAATTCATACAACTCATAACGCATAAATCCCTCACTTTCGTTTCTATTTTTGAACGGTGGACTTTTAAATTAAATTTCGAGTTCAGTCGTTCGATAATTAACGATATGTACTACTTTACATTATTCGCGTTACTCCAGAAAAATTCTATACAACACAAATCCTTATAACGAAATAAATTAATTAATCCCTTTTCCTTATTTCTACTTTTGAACGGTAGAATTTTAAATTAAATTTCGAAATCAGTCGTTCGACGATTAGCATTATTTCCATTATACCAGAAAAATTCTATGCAACACAAATCCATACAACGAAATAAACTCTTTAATCCCTTCTTTTCGTTTCTATTTTTGAACGGTATAATTTTAAATTAAATTCCGAGTTCAGTCGTTCGACGATTAGCATTATTTCTTTGCATTATTTCCGTTATACCAGAAAAATTCTATAAAACACAAATCCATACAACGAAATAAACTCATTAATCCCTTTTCTTTATTTCTACTTTTGAACGGTAGAATTTTAAATTAAATTTCGAGTTGGGTCGTTCAATAATTCGTGTTATGCGAGAAAAATTCTATGCAACACAAATCCATTCAACGAAATAAATTAATTAATCCCTTTTCCTTATTTCAACTTTTGAACGGTAGAATTTTTAATTAAATCTCGAGTTTGATCGTTCGATGATTAGCGTTACCTACTACTTTGCATTATTCGCGTTCCACCAGAACAATTTTATACAACACAAATCCATACAACGAAACAAATAAACTCATTAATCCCTTTTCCTTATTTCTACTTTTGAACGGTAGAATTTTAAATTAAATTTCGAGTTCAGTCGTTCGACGGTCACCACGAACGCGAGGGATCGTAAAGAGGGAAGGTAATACGAGATGAAAAGGGGGAGAAAAAGTTGCAACGGGCGATCTTCGAGTTCTCCGGGCACGGGAAGAAGCGTATTACGCAGCAACGCCGAAGTTCTCCGTCTTCCAAAACAAACGTCTCACTTTTTTACGGTTTATTTCCACCGCATTCGCTGAATGGAGCTGCAATAATAAACCGACATGGCGGATGCTCTATAGCTATAGGCTCTTTCCTCCTCGCCGATTCGCTTGGGCCTTCGTCATCCCTCTGTGTCCCGACGTCGAAGTAGAACACGCGCGGTCATTCGAGCAGAACGTTCTGTAATATCTGGTTGTAACACACGAAACGTCTCGTTGAAACGGTTTCCGCTTTTTTGAATGCGCTGCGCTGCGCTCGAAATGGCATCGTGGTGTACAGTGGCGGACAAAAGTTTAAGACCAAGGGGTCGATGAAAATAAATTAATTTGTTTATAAGGAATAGCAGGATAAAGAAAATTCGTCATCGAACAGGTTCATCAAGAACGTACAGTGGCGGACAAAAGTTTAAAACGACAGGATAATGTAAAGGATAGTTTTATAATATGCAAATATTGTTCATATATTTATTTTTATTGTCATTATGGTAGAATAATATTTATTGATTAGCATAGAATACAAATTTTATTTATACTATTATTTCTTAATAATTAACTAATTTACAGTAGCGGGCAATAGTTTAAGTCGACAAGATAATGTAAAGCATAGTTTTATAATATGCAAATGTTCTTCATATACTTATTTTTATTGTTTTATGGTAGAATAATATTTATTAATTAGCATAGAATACAGATTTTATTTATACTATTATTTCTTAATAATTAACTAATTTACAGTAGCGAACAATAATTTAAATCGACAGGATAATGTAAAACATAATTTTATAGTATGCAAATGTTCTTCATATACTTATTTTTATTGTTTTATGGTAGAATAATATTTATTGGTTAGCATAGAATACAGATTTTATTTATACTATTATTTCTTATTAATTAACTAATTTACAGTAACGGGCAATAGTTTAAGTCGACAAGATAATGTAAAGCATAGTTTTATAATATGCAAATATTGTTCATATACTTATTTTTATCGTTAATATGGTAGAATACTATTTATTGATTAGCATAGAATACGACTTTTATTTATCGTGTTATTTCTTATTAATTAATTAATTTACAGTAGCGTAGAATAATTTAAGACAACAGGACAATGTAAAGCATCGTTTTATGGTTCGAAAATATTGTTTATTTATTTTTATTGTGGTTACGGTAGAATACTATTTATTGATTAGCATAGAATACAAATTTTATTTATGGGACTATTTCTTATTAAGTAATTTATTTATTTTCTTTGACCCTTTGGTTTTAAACTTTTGTTCGCTACTGTACAATTTATACAATTTATTTGACTGAAGTTTCATTCACAAAATTTAAACGGCCCACATAAGCAACCTCGCCGCTAATGATCTAGATCAGGTGTATTCAAAGTGGGATACCCCACATTTCTCTTTAAAATGCTTTATGTTCTCTCGTGCGCATAAAATTATGACTGAAAAACAAAATCTGGGTGAAATTTTCTTTTTAATTGGCGACTTTGCATTGTAGAAAGTTGGAAATTCTGCCTTTACTTCTAATATTTCCATTAAATTATAATTAAAAATCTCTCTTGTAATTTATCAATTGCACATACATATATTGTTTCATGTAAAATAAATAAATAAAAAGAACTTGGTTTTTCTGCATTTACAATTTATAATGCACAAGCTGTAAATGTTATATTATAATGTGTTAAAATTTGTAATTTAATTTTAAAGAGGAATGAATTTAAGGAAATTTAAAAATAAGAAACATTAGAAATGAATATTTCTCTTTTCTTAGAATTTGGATTGTAATTCATATAAATTTTCCTCACTCCTGGTAGCTTCATTTGTTCTTACCGTTATTTTGCTTTCCCAGTCAAGCTTTAGCTTGACTTTTACCATTGGATTATTATTATTTGTTACTCTTATTCCCTCTATGGACTCAATTTCCACGTCCACGTTTATCTGATCTTCTGCAAATTGTTTCGTCTCGTCTTCCAGCTTGTCGTGCATCGTCGGACCCTTGATAATTACGTTGTTTTTCCCTTCCTGTTCCCTTTTCCAGCCCAACAGTTTTTATCTTCGCCTCCAGACTTGATCTTTCAACGGCCCATGCCTTTTTCCTCCTCTTCCATTTCTTCTTTAATTACCAGTAGGTACTTCTCTTGCGTTGTGTCCCTTGGTTCAACATTGCCTCCGTTTACCGTTAAACGTAAATATTTTAAGAAATCTCGATTGCAAGGCATTTCAAAGTGAAAGATGAACACTTAAAAAACGTCCGATGTTAATGCAATACTAAAAGTATCGTGGGACAAAAGAAAGAAACGTTTCTAACGGCGTTTAATTGAAAAACGTTTTGAAGTGAAAAAGACTGTTAAGAAAATCCAATACCGGCGATAAGAATTTTCTGAAACAAAAGGAATATTGTAAAAAATTCAACATCAAGAACGTCGTGCAGCAAACAAGAGTATTTTAACGGAACTTAATTAGAAAGATGTTTCGAAGTAACGGGAAATATTTTGAAAAATTCGATACCGATGGATAAAAAATTGTGTTCCACGGTGGACGGAATATTTTATAACTATTTAGAATTGCAAATAAGACGCCTGGTGCGCAGTTCCGGGAAACGGTCGAAGTTTCGTCTCAGAAACTAGCAGCTAGGAACATTCGCTTATCGATTATTGATTTCCTCTGTTCCCTTTCCGTTGGACATCAGAACGTCTCCAAATACAGTAAAGCTTGGACAACTACTAGCCATTTTTTTCTTGGATAAGTGCAATGTAGTCATCCCCTTCCATAGAGAGACTCCCCTTGAAATATCCAGGAGTTCTGGTATCGATGAAGCAAACACGTATGCAATGATAAAACTTTCTTATTTTTATTTTGTTTCCGTTCAAAATTAATACCATAATTAGCAACGATTAAAGTATACTTGTTTGTGACAAAGAAATCAAATTTAACATTATATTAAAAAAAATTCTTAATGGCATTTTGTAATAACTATAATATAATATAATGCAATAGCAAAAAATAAATAATAAAATGGAATAATAAATAATAATATAATGTAATAGTAAATAATAAATAATAATAGAATGAAATAATAAATAATAAATAATAATATAATGTAATAGTAAATAATAAATAATAATAGAATGAAATAATAAATAATAAATAATAAAATGTAATAATGTAATGTAATAGTAAATAATAAATAATAATAGAATGTAATAATAAATAATAAATAATAGTATAATAGTGTAATGTAATAACAAATAATAAATAATAATATAATATTATTTTATAATATTTTATAACAATAACGAGGGAAGTACACGTTGTGATGATTATAATAAATTTAACAAGTTTCCATGAAAAATACCAAGTGGTCATTTGACTGGTCAGTTATGGTGTTAATCATTCATAATAATTTATCAAAATTTTAAACCCTTCAAAATAGTAGGTACACACTAAAAAATCAAGGTCTTGTAAGGCTTCTTAAATATTTATTAGATCAACATAAAGCATGGTATTACGTTAAAGAAAATTTTTGTATCGAAAGGATTAAATTTTATTTGAAAAGAAGAAAATATTCTGTTTTCAAGAGAAATTCAATTAAGCGTCAACCACCGTTGTTGTACTCATTTCCGGTTACGCTTATACGGATGTCGGTGTTTGGTTTCAGCTTAGGATCACAAATTGCTTACACATCACGCAGCAGGGGCAGCAAAATTTCGACGTTTTTTCCAATACTAGCATAAAACTGTGTTTGAAGTGTCCTAAGCGAAGGAAGCAGTGTGTTGAAGCGAAAGTTGAAACTGCGTGGAAAAGGTCGAGCTCGTATTTCCTCGTAGGAATTTTTTCTTTTATTTTATCCATTCCCTTAACGCTGCTGCGCGGTCTTCGGAACATTTTTTTATCAGATGTGTTTTCGTTTAGCTAAAAAATTTCATTAATTTCAAATGACACGTAAAGAATTTGTTACTGATAGCTTGTTGTGTCCTTTTAATTTTCTATCGAGTTATTTTTTTTATAAATTCCCATTTTTCTATAAATTTGCATTTTTCTATAAATTCACATTTTTCTATAGATTAAAAAATCTCATTAATTTCGAATGACACGTAAAGAATTTGTTACTGATAGCTTGTTGTGTCCGTTTAATTCTCTATGGAAGAATATTTTTTATAAATTCCCATTTTTCTATAAATTCGTATTTTTCTATAAATTCACGTTTTTCTATAGATTAAAATCGTTTGGCTAAAAAATCTCATTAATTTCGAATGACACGTAAAGAATTTGTTACTGATAGCTTGTTGTGTCCGTTTAATTCTCTATGGAAGAATATTTTTTATAAATTCCCATTTTTCTATAAATTCGTATTTTTCTATAAATTCACGTTTTTCTATAGATTAAAATCGTTTGGCTAAAAAATCTCATTAATTTCGAATGACACGTAAAGAATTTGTTACTGATAGCTTGTTGTGTCCTTTTAATTTTCTATCGAAGAATTTTTTCTATAAATTCGCATTTTTCTATAAATTCCCATTTTTCTGTAAATTCATATTTTTCTATAGATTAGGGATTTTTTTTTAATAACTTTGCACTATCCTCAAAACCTAACATTTTCCGTTTCTCTTGATCAACTTTCAGTACATCTCCAATACAAAATTATCGTAATCGTGAATTAATTTAAAGATATGCAAATATTCTTTCAATCACCGCAAATTGCAATTAATTCTGGCATAAATTTACCGGTATGCAAATATGTACGTTTTGTAATCACCGTAAATTATGTTCGGTACAGTAGTTAACACGCTTTCTTTTATATGTAGATAAATTGTGAAGTAACTTTAATGGTATGCAAATACCTGTGCATTCTTTTTCGAGAAGCAAACGATGCATGTGTTGCGGTTTGTTAAATCTGAATCAACCTCTGAACGCCTAACGTTTATTGCAATGTCTCTGTACTGATTATAAACATGATAAGTATATTTAAATACTTCATGTTTCCACATATTGAAAATTACAAAAATTAAAATGGTGGTTTTCAAAGGACTTGGAAAAACTGAGTTGTAAAGTTGTATAAAGAATTGAGAGTTAAACATAGAGGCTGCGTGGCAGAGTCGGGTTAGAAGTAGTTGAATTATTGGTATATATAAGTCAGAAATTAATGGGTACTTTTGTTGTCGATCACATTAACCCTTTGAGTACTAAATACTCCCGGTCGAAGTACTCTGCGTGAAGCAACTGTGTTGTTTTAAATGGGAGCTAGGAAAAATTGACAAAAGCATATATGCGTCTATAATTCACTTAAGTAACTTTCGCTAGAAATGCATATACATATGTAGCGAACAAAAGTTTAAGACCAAAGAGTCAAAGAAAACAAATTAATTAATTAATAAGAAATAATAGTATAAATAAAATTTGTATTTTTTCCTAATCAATAAATAGTGTTTTACTGTAAGACCAAAGGGTGATAAAAAACTAATTAATAAGAAATAATGGTATAAATAAAATTTGTATTCTATCCCTAATCAATAAATAGTGTTCTACCATTCGATCAAAGGGTGAAAGAAAA
>JAOPTO010000829.1:33620-61301 GCA_033822845.1 Tetrapedia diversipes
CCGTCTGAACGTCGTGCGTTCTTTATTCGTTGTTTTGAGGTCTCCCTCGGATTGTTATGCGATTTGGTAACGGTTATTTCGCCGTTCGAGACAATCTCGGCGTCTCTCAATGGGGTCATCTTCCCTGTGCTGGTGGAACGTCGTCCCTGGCACACGGTTACGCAATCGGTCGGTGTAATTTTACTACGGGGACCAGTTTCGCAAGACTTCGCTTCCGGAATCGGATCGCTTTTATATTTTACGGATTTATCCCCTCCACTCGGTTTCGATTATTATAAAGGAAGATTGGAATTGGCGACGGGGGACAGGGGGGGGGGGTTAAGGCAGGAGAAAGAAGGGAGCAATCTGGGATAACGATCGACTTCTTTTTTTTCTTCCGCTTTCGAAACTCCCGCGATAGTGTTCGCCAGATTCGATTATCGGTTCCTGGATTATCAACCGTTGTTCGACGAAACACTACTGTTGCTTTTGTGGTGAAGCTTTACGGAAATAAATACTGGAATCAAATTTTTGGCGTGAAAACATAGGTGTGTGTTATTGGTAATAAAATTGTGGCTGGCTCGCAGAAATTTTTATTCCGCTGTTTGCTAGGAATTTTGTATTTTGTAAGCTTTGTGCTGCACAGAGTTCAACATGTGGATTTAATGATTTAGTTACTTTAACGTAAATGTAACAATTTTAATGAAAATGTAACAATTTTAATGAAAATGTAACATTCTAAATGGAATGTACAATTTTCCAAATATCTTATGACACAGAGTAGTGATCGAAAATTTGGAATTATTTTCCAAATCGTAGTCGAACCTCACCATAATTTTTTCATAGCTGGAAATTAACATTGCTAACGTTAAAAGCAGTTTCTTTCATTTTTCATTTTATAGATCTTTTATCGAAGAGTTATTTAAGGCAACACACAAACTTCTTTTATTTTATTTATTTCACATTACAAATTCCTTTTTTTTACATTTATTTGTTTCCTAAAATTCCATGGTGATTCCAAACTTTTAACCATTAATGATAGTATCCTATACAATAGGATAAAGTTCATCCTAATATTTAACACTAGGTTTACAGGGCCTGTTAATTTGACGGATTTCGAATTTCATGAACAAGATTTGCAAAGATAGTTACTATTATTCTTAGCAATTTTTGTTGACTTTATATCAACGAAATGATACAAATATACCGTAACATATTTTAATATTTCTTAATATATTTATACTACAAGTAGATATACAAGAAACTGTTAATCAAAGCTTGATTCTTATATTTTGCACTATTTCCACACCTTTCTTGCACACGTACAGTAGTGGCCAAAAGTTTAAGACTGAAAGGTTAGGAAATATAAAGTAATTCATATATGAAGAACAGAATAATAAACAAATTTCATACTTTGTACCAATCAACAAGTGCTACACTATCGTATTAGTAATAGAAATAAATGTATAGTTAATATTTAGAAACCATAGTACTACTCTGTTTTACAATATTCTCTCCTCTTAAATTTATGTCTGCTACTGTAGATAGAATGAGTAAAATTGATATTCAAAAATACTGTAAAATTAACCCTCTGTGGGCCAAATTTTTGTTTTAAATATAAAAAAATTGATGGGACAGAAAGTCAACAATTATAATCTTATATATGCAGATGAAAAGAAATTTTCCAGTTTAAACAATTTTTAATTATAGAACATTATATAATTAATATGTATACGTTATCTCATGAAAAAAAACGCTAAATTATTTGTTAAAACGTGAATAAATTAGCGTGTGACCTGAAAATTACACGGGCCCATAGGGGGTTAAAATGTTTCCTATTTTGGTAAACGTTTGAACGATGCTGTACAAGGTATGTGCGCGATCTTGCTAATGATAGAGCGTATTCCAGTGGCGTGAATGAACGGCCAATAATTCACATATTCAGGCTATCATAACAGACGTCATTAGCTAGGTTCGATGCGAACTGTCCCTGCATACCTTCCGCTTTACGTAGATACTGATTTATCTTGTAGCATCCTATTATCAGTTGCGCCAACCCGTGTCACTGTCATCCTCCACGAGCGATCGTATATCATTTGTATTTAGTTCGTTGATGCTAATCGTGGGACAAAAAGTGAAGAATACGGTGTCTTCATTTATCACGCTTTATACGTATATCTTAAACGTGTCTGTTTCATTAATGATTCATTTGTGACTGATTTAAATGTAAAAATTGAAGCTTCCTTTAACATTAAAATTCCCAGAGCGGTCAAAATGACGAATTGATGATTATTCAAAATAATAGCAATCTTATTAATTCACTTTATCAAGCTTTTAACACTTTAACGACCGCACGTATACGCAGTCAAACGTCGCCAGGCAGTATTTTTGAAGGATTAATTTTAAAGAAGTTTATTAAATTCACGAAAAAGTTAACATAAAACAAAAGACAACAACAATTTAATATTTTTCAATATAAATTGTAAACAAATTTAATATTTCTCCTTTGTATGATAATTATTAAAGCAATCACCTACGTGTAATGGTATTTTACATGTCTTACACATAAAATAAGTAGTTTAATCAAAAATTAAAAATAGGCAATAATTACCTATAATCGAAGACGTGACAATGAAATATGAAGCCAATAGCAATATTCACGCTTGTTTACGTTCATGAATTATCACACACATGTTGTTTGAGCGGTCGTTAAAGTGTTAAAATTTACTATGATTTTCTGCAGAAGGTATAAATAAAGATTTGTTTTCTGTGTGTTCGATATTTTTTCATGTAATTTTTAATTTAATCTGTTCTATGCAAATGAGTACACTTTAATTGTCTGTAGTTCTAGTGTTATTTGGTAAAACAGCGATTTTTATTTAACACTAGAACTATCAGAGTAGTTAGAATGATGAATTGATGATTATTCAAAATAATAGCAATCTTATAAATTCACTTTATCAAGCTTCCAAAATTTACTATGATTTTCTACAGAAGGTATAAATAAAGATTTGTTTTTTGTGTATTCGATATTTTTTCATGTAATTTTTAATTTAATCTGTTCTATGCAAATCAGTACACTGTAATTGTCTGTAGTTCTAGTGTTATTTGGTAAAACAGCAATTTTTATTTAACACTAGAACTATCAGAGTAGTCAGAATGATGAATTGATGATTATTCAAAATAATAGCAATCTTATAAATTCACTTTACCAAGCTTCCAAAATTTACAATGATTTTCTGCAGAAGGTATAAATAAAGATTTGTTTTCTGTGTGTTCGATATTTTTTCATGTAATTTTTAATTTAATCTGTTCTATGCAAATGAGTACACTTTAATTGTCTGTAGTTCTAGTGTTATTTGGTAAAACAGCGATTTTTATTTAACACTAGAACTATCAGAGTAGTTAGAATGATGAATTGATGATTATTCAAAATAATAGCAATCTTATAAATTCACTTTATCAAGCTTCCAAAATTTACTATGATTTTCTACAGAAGGTATAAATAAAGATTTGTTTTTTGTGTATTCGATATTTTTTCATGTAATTTTTAATTTAATCTGTTCTATGCAAATCAGTACACTGTAATTTAATAATGGATATTGTCGGTTTTACAGGAAGATTGTATTTAAATAACGATAATTGTGTAAACGTGGATAGTGGTCACGATAAATAAAACAAATATCACACTTAAACAATAGAAGAAGAAGTGGGTTAGTCTTTCTGTATCTATCTTTAGTTCCCCTTTTTTTCTAAAGCTCTACGCCGCTGATCACAGTTGCCAAACAAAACACTGAAATAACCCGTTCACTCGTAAATCAAAACTGAAGAAAACTACCGACTTATCGACAGCTATATTTATCGATGAAAGTAAACTTTATCCAGTTTCTTAATTTTTTGACACCATTTTATTAACCATCACTTTAACCCTTTAATTTTCTGTCATATTTACACGTTGTTTAATTTCTTACAATAACCAAAGCAATATTTTAATTCTTCTTCTTTCCTAATTTTCTTGCTGAAAATGTGGGCAACGTTTAAATACACGTAGAAAATTCTATATTTTTTGTCTCGACATACAACATATTTTATGCTGCGTACACATATTTCTGTAATTGCAAAAATACTTCCAGTAAGTACATCCATTGTAAATGTGTGTTTTCTTTGCTTGCAACGAAAGACATATGTTCAGTCTTTAATTAATAAAAATTAAGATAGTGACGGTATTGTAAGGTGAGGGTATCAGCGAGATATCTATTGGGTTGGCAACTAAGTGCTTGCGGATTTTAAATAAGAATGAAAATTCAAAATTTTCACTTAAAAATATGACTTTATTAAATTAGGTATTGTCCGTTTTTGTCGATGACCTTCTGCCATCTTTTAGACACTGTCATAATTCCATGTTCATAAAACTTCTAATTCTTACCAGAAAAAATACTGAATTAAATGAGATTTTATATTATCAGCATCATTAAAAATTGTATCATTCAAGCAGTAATGAATGGAATAAAATAAATAAATAAAGCATTTCTTTAAGTCTTCATTCCCATACTACTTCTTGTATGCTTTCAATGTGACCCTGCCTTTTCAGAAATAATACAATAAAATATGTCTGAAATAGGCGTTTTCTTATTCCATCCTTAAATTGGGATAAAAACGAAACTAAATAAATAATCGATAAAATTGTCTTACTAATTAATGATGGAAGTTCAAACAACAAGGAAATCATATAGTTTAGGTGCTTTGAACACGTTGGCAAAACGAAAGAATGTGCTAAAACCATCTATGGACAAAATCCGCAATTATTTAGTTGCCAACCCAATACGATCACACGAGAAGTCTATAAACATTTGATCACACGAAACAGATTCTTGTAAGCATCCGATCAAGACACACTCGCCCTCAGGCCGTTGATCGCAGCACGATCCACTAGTCTAGATTAAATTTAATTATAAAAAAGAGTGTTGTCAATTATTCAACCTAGCTAACCTAGAAGATACGAATTATTAGTATCGAACAACAAACGATCTTGCATCGAAAAATCTGTATCGAGCCTAACAGTTGCTCTAACGTTGTTCACGCGTTAACTCCTTGAGGCACAGGATTTCAAAGAATAAATAGACCCATCTTGCACAGGAATTTTGTTGTGTTTTAAATTAAACAAACCTATACTAACCTGTATTGACATGTTGAAACTTGCCAACAAAAGCGAACGTATTTATAACATTTTTTAATGGTATTACTAACTGTTTTACACAAATTTGCATAAAATTGGTGGGACATTTTTAATTCCACCATGCTCCAAAGAGTTAAACTGGTGGCTGTAATTAGCCTAACAGTTGCTCTAACGTTGTTCACCCGTTAAACAAGTGGCAGACATTAACTTCTCTCTTCCTCGTGCAATTTTGTTTTCAGTTACTGTCGGTGTCTTTGTGACCGTTGTAAGATTTCGTCTATGAAAGCGTCTCTGTTCGAGGCAAATAGAATCGTTTCGAAAGGAAACGCGGCGGTGGCGGTGGTCGTAAAAAGAACAAACAGATTCGCGTGGAATTAACGGTGAATGGGGAAAAATAGGGGTGTCGCCTAATGGAAAGTGCTTGTACTTAGCTCCACCATGGAGTGACTCATCGACGACACCTAAAAATAGGTTTAGACGCTCGACTTTGGCTTCCTGGCTTCCGGTAGAGGTTGCCTCTGCGGGGATGATTACGAATATTTTTCTAGAAACCTAATCGACGACTCAATTACACCGTCGTAGGGATTGAATGTTACGAAACTTCGAAGGTGAACTAAAATTAAACTTTGTCGACAGAAACAACATACTAGAATATATCTATAGGAAAATTCTACTTTTACTTAGTAGAGTGAGATGACACAGGGCTCAGGTGTGAATAAAACAAAGTGAAGTGATTAGAATATTATATATTTAAAATAGTTTAATGACTTTATGACTGTAGCTTTAATAAATCATCAAATACAGCGCTGTACGTTCCACATATAAAACTGATAATAACAAAATGCCATCTTTTAACCCTTTGCGTTTGAGAGGTGACTGTTAGTCACCATATGATAGTTTCGCAAATTTTCAGACTTTAGTTAATTTATTTATTAGTTAGACTTAGAGGTTAAATAGTTATATATGTAAATTTTATTATATCACTTAACTAAACTGAATGACGTTCAGTATAGGCGAATCTTAGTAAATATTTCGAATTTGAATATTTTTGAAGTTAGTATCATTAGACAACTAACAGTCACCTCTCGAGTGCAAAGGGTTAAATAGTCACATATGTAAATTTTAGTGTATGGCTTAACTCAACTAAATAACGTTCAGTATAGGCGAATCTTAGTAAATATTTCGAATTTGAAAATTTTTGAAATTAGTATCATTACATGACTAACAGTCACCTCTCGATTGCAAAGGGTTAAATAGTCATATATGTAAATTTTACTATATCACTCAACTAAACTAAATGATGTATAATATAGGGTAGTCTTAGTAGACATTCCGAATTTTTTAATTTTTGAAATTAGTATCAGACGATTAACAGTCACCTCTCGATTGCAAAGGGTTAAATAGTCATATATGTAAATTTTACTGTATTACTCAACTAAATTAAATGATTGTTTAATATAAGCGAATTCTAGTAGACATTTCGAATTTTTTAATTTTTGAAGTTAGTATCATTACACGATTAACAGTCACCTCTCGAATGCAAAGGATTAACTAATCCCAACCGTGTGCCTCAAACGACTTTCCCAAATGAAGTTTCTATTTGCCGTGAAACGTTTGCATGAACAGCACGGCGTATTGACACGAGCGCCATAAAGTTCCCCTCTCTTGCTTTTTAAAAACCTTCACACGCTTCCGGAAACCCACCCACCCCCATCGTGTGTTCGGTCGAAACTAATTTGAAAGTTACGAATTGCTTGCATCGCCCCACCGTCCCCCCTCCCTCCGGCGGTTTAACGACCCGCCCGCCCACTTTTATACGGTATTAATTAAAAAATGTTTAGAGCCTGGACGTGCCGGGACGCGACGTTCCCGAGCGAGATTTCACAATGTTTCCACGTCGCGATTCTGGGTTAGGAGGCGAAGTAGGCCGAGAACCAACGGAAATGCTTCACTCGTCGCAGGCTCCATTTCCGCTTGCAACCCTCGCGACGGTTACTAACCGCGTGTTATCGACCGCGACAACGTTTCTTAATTTCTAAGGTGACGCATTGTCCCGGCTCTTGCGATGGTGCCCCTTCCTCGACGATCACTTTGACTGTTACTACCTTGGGTGACGGGATTTGTGATTTACTAGTATGTTTCTTCATTTTTCTTCCGTTTGCTTCTTTTTGCTTCTACACGTGGACGAAGGTCGAGTGCGTTTTAAGGGTTTGGAAAATAGGAAGTGGGAGAGGGAAGTGGACAATTGTTGGAGGAAATAGTTTGGGAAAGGGAATTTACTGGTAGAAGGGAGGTGGTCACCTGGGTAGGTTAGGCTTTAACTCAGTGAATACGCAATGATGCCTCTTCCTTGACGATCACTTTGACTCTTACTACCTTGGGTGACGGGATTTGTGAATTACTAGTATGCATCTTGGATTTTTTCCTTTTGTTTCTACCTGTGAAGGTGAAGACTGAGCACCTTTCAAGGACTTGGAAAATAGGAAGTGGGAGAGGGAAGTGGGCAATTGTTGGAGGGAATAGTTTGGGATAGGGAATTTACTGGTAGAAGATTAGGCTCTGATCCAGGGGTTACGCGATGGTGCCCCTTCTTCGACGATCACTTTGACTCTTACTACCTTGGGTGACGAGATTTGTGATTTACTAGTATGCTTCTTCGTTTTTCTTCGTTTTTCTTTATTCTGCTTCCTTTTTTTTCTACTCGGGGGCGAAGGCTGAGCGCCCTTTTAAGGATTTGGAAAATAGGAAGTGGACAATTGTAAGGGGGAGGGAAAAGTTTGGGCAAGGGAATTTACTGGTAGAAGGTTGGTGGTCACCCGAGTGAGTTAGGCTCTAACCCAAGGGATACGCGATGGTACCTCTTCCTTGACGATCACTTTGACTCTTACTCCCTTGGGTGACAGGATTTGTGAATTACTAGTATGCATCTTCGTTTTTCTTCGTTTTGCTTCTATCCATAGGTAAAGGCAGAGCGCCTTTTAAGGGTTTGAAAGATAGGAAGTGGACAATTGTAAGGGGGAAGGAAAAATAGAAAATGCATTTGACCAACTGTGAACAACACTAGTTCAAGGCTAACTAATAACAAAGGTAAATAGAATCAATGGCAGCGCTCTTGTTGCGGAAAAAATGGGAGATCTCCCAATTTGGTTGCTAAGTGTTAATTTGTGAAGGCCACGTATTTGAATAAATGTTAATAAATATTTTAAATATTAACCGTTCTTTTTACTCGGGAAAATTGTTTCTATTACATTTCATAGAACATGAAGGTGTTGATTGACCTATACTCTTAATTATTTACATACATGTTAAACTATAGATTTTTGTAAAAGAATCAGAGGAGAAATGGGAGCGAGGAGATGTTAACGTGTAAATAGTATACATAAACATAATAATATGTAATGTTGTTATTATATTGGAATTTTTATACTAATTGTTAATTTTAATTTAATTTAATTTAGTTTTTGTTAATTTAATTTGTATATTAGGAATAAGCAAGGTGAGAAAATAAGAAGGATGTAAAGGAACGGAACTCTCTAGTAATCCCATAGGAAAAACAATAAAGTTATCTTATCCATAGATTGTTATACAAACATGTACATACATACATTTAGAAAATTTATTTTATCCTCTGAATATTACAGCAGATGCTCCATTTTATACATTTTACATACTTTTAAATATTACATTCATCTTGTATCATTTTATACGTTGAAATTTGCCAGAAATACGTAAAAATCTGTACTCTGATTATAACCAAATTTCATGCTGCTTTCGAAACAACAATAAAAAAAAAACCATTGTATTTTCCAGAAAAAAAAAGTATATATCCAACAAATGTGAACCAATCTGCGAATATCACCACATTTTGGCATCGTAAACGCATGCATGCTCCAATTTTATTCGCCTTTTCCATGTGTTTACCCGTTGCATTTTTACTGTGTTTCAGGTCGCAAACGCATCGACGGCGAACTCGTCCAGCGACAGACGCTAATTGCGTCGATTTCACGATCTAAATTAAAAGTGTCCACGGTATATTTCGATATTCGATGTTAAACCGAACACGATTGCCGCGCGAACTCAAGGTGGGCGCGATCGCGTTTGTTCAAGCGTGACAATCGTTTCGCGAGACAATTATAACTGCGACGTGTCTTTAATCTTCCTAATTAACGATCGTATCGATCGTTCCGCCGATCGAATCGTGATTAACACTTCGAGCGCCAGACACGTTTCGACTGAACCGTGTGATCTGTGAATGGTCCAATCATAATTTCTAATCATTTTAATTCTAAACGTATATATATACAGGGTGTTCGGACAGCCCTGGGCTTAAATTGAAAGAATAACTCCCTGAGACATTCTAAGACGAAAATCAAGAGTAACGATTTTGCGTTTGAGGCTTTGTTTAAGAGTTATAACTAGTTAAAGATATCGTTTAATCCGGACCGTTCGACTCTTGAGAGCGGGTAACCGAGGCAACTCGGTCGGTAACGTCGCTGAGTCCACAGTGATGCTCAAGCGTCGAACGGTCCGGATTAAACGATATCTTTAACTAGTTATAACTCGTAAACAAAGCCTCAAACGCAAAATCGTTACTCTTGATTTTCGTCTTAGAATGTCTCAGGGAGTTACTCTTTCAATTTAAGCCCAGGGCTGTCCGAACACCCTGTATACACACATATTCAATGAATCGAATTGTGAATTTCATTTTCTACTTGCGATTAATTATTTAATACACAGGACACAAGACAGAAGTTTGAAACGAGAGGACAATGTGAAATATAGTTTTATGGTTTGTAAATATTGTTTATATATTCAGTTTTATTTTCATTATGGTGGAACATTATTTATTTATTTATTTATTTATTTATTAGCATGAAATACGAATTTTGTTTATCCTGCGATTTTTTTTTTGTGAATTAATTTATTTATTTTCGTTGACTCTTTGATTTTACATTTTTGTCGTAAGCTGTTTACTTTGAAGTGTAACAAAATTTACAATGAATCTCTTTCAAAATTTGTAAACGCATCTTTGTAAGCATATTTTAGTTTGTTTTAGTTTATAAGCAAATAAAAGTAGTTTTTAGTACATCTTTTTTAGTTCGGAGATGATTCCACGTTTTAAAATTCATTTATCCTTCAATGTAAAAGGATAGAAGACTATAAGCAGAAAATTTTGAGTTAAATATTCTTAAATTGACAATACTGTACATTACCATTGTGCAACAGCCACTTTTGCTTAAATTATGACTATTCGTGAACTACTGAATCGGTCGTTGCAATATTTGGGATATATTTACCAGAAGGATGAAAGACACGAGCTTCAAAATCCTGTATAGTTGCGTTGCTTTTCTGTTTCAAAGAGCCCAGAACTTTTCGAGCATATTTAGTGTACACACAGCAGATTTTCATGCGAATTCAAAGTTTGTAGAAGGATAAGCAAAGAAACGAAATTTTAGGCAGAGGTTCGCTTCACCCTTTGAACTTTATAGTTTGCGATTCACCTCAAATATTTTATACATACTTTTGTACAATATGCACCCTCTGTTTCGTTGTACGTTTGAATTTTCCATAAATGCACAAAAGTGTGCAGTAATTTTATTGCTGTGTTATATATGAAAGATGGAAATTGTGATGCATAATGCTGTCAATGAAATCACAATTATAATTATTATAATTATGTATCATATTAAGTTACATTATATATTAATATATTTAACAGGTTAATTCTACTAATTTCGTTGCAAGAAATAAGAAGCACCCTGCACTTGTAATCTTTTCTTTTTATTTATAATGAAATCTAGTTTTTATTCTGCTATTGGAGAATAATATTTTCAATAAAGTATCTGTCTGCAATATTTCTGTACAACAGTGGACTGCAAAAGGAAAATTCTATTTCGCAATTCTATATATTGTAATTAATTCTATTATAAAAAATTCAATTTTATAATTAAATTTCTATTTTATATTGTCTGTGAAAATTGTTCTATTTTACAATTCTACATATTGTAATTAATTCTATTATAGACAATTCAATTTTATAATTAACATTCTATTTTAAATTGTCTGTGAAAATTGTTCTATTTCACAATTCTACATATTGTAATTAATTCTATTATAGACAATTCAATTTTATAATTAAATTTCTATTTTAAATTGTCTGTGAAGATTGTTCTATTTCACAATTCTATATATTGTAATTAATTCTGTTACAAACAATTCTATTTTATAACTAAAATTCTGTTTTAAATTATCTGTGAAGATTGTTCTATTTCATAATTCTATACATTGCAATTAATTCCATTATAAACAACTCAATTTTATAATTAATATTCTATTTTGAATTATTTGTGAAGATGTTTCTATTTCATAATTCTACATATTGTAATTAATTCTATTACAAACAGTTCTGTTTTATAACTAAAATCCTGTTTTAGATTGTGAAGATTATTCTATTTCATAATTCTCTATATTGTAATTAATTCTATTACAAACAATTTTGTTTTGGAATCGAAATTCTATTTCAAATCGTCTTTGAAGATTGTTCTATTTCACAATTCTCTATATTGTAATTAATTCTATTACAAAAACAATTTTGTTTTGGAATCGAAATTCTATTTCAAATCATCTTAGAAGATTGTTCTATTTCACAATTCTACATATTGTAATTAATACTATTAATACAATTCTGTTTTTTAATTAATTCTACCCCAAGCAGTTCTGTTTTATAATTAAAATTCTATTTAAAATCGTCTGTGGAGATTGTTCCTACTTAACTGACCGTGGCACTCGAAGTGTTAAAATACTTCACCCCCCCAGCCCTCCCCTCCCTCCTGTTTGATCGTGTGTGCAAGGGTAATAAGCGAATTTTATACAGTCGTAAACGGCGCGCGGGATTTACGCTTACATTGTGAAGGAGGAGAGCCGTGTACATAGTGAAACGCTTGTAAAGTAATAAACGCGAGTAAACGATGAACGATTACGTTAAAAGTAATGAATAGGTTACCGAGATCTAGGTATTAGCGGACAACAGGGGCTAGCTTATTGTTCGCTCGACGACTGTAAACAGAGAAAAGAAAGAGCTTATTGCGGCCGATCGAGAGACTTCATCAAGAACATTAAGCAGCCTACGGACTTTATGCGATCGTAATACCTTGAATGTGCGCGACGCGACGTTGTGCAGTGGCAGTTTCGTAATTACGTGTTTTTTCCCTTTTTTTTTTTTAACGAACATTAAATTTTTGAATATTAAATGTTATCTTCACCGTATTGATAGGTCACGTTTTTGTTGTATTCGTAAATTTTAGTAGAATTCTGGAACGTACTTCGAAATTTTTAGAATTTTAATGAAAATTCAGGAAAATGGCGATATTTGTACGCTGTTTAAAGCACAATAATAGTTAATGTTGTATGAAATTTATCAGACATTATTTTTTTTGAAAAATTACTACTCTGTGGAAAGCGAAACATTGAATTTGAAAGAAGTTTCATATTTCGAATTTTGAATTTCAGGTACAGTAGAATCTCCCGTATATGAACTAATAGAGGGACAAAAGTGTTCAGGTAAACGAACTTTCGAATAATAGAACAAATTCTTTTTCTTGTACTAAATTTTATTTATTTAAATGAACGTTAAGAAATTTAACGGCTTATTTAAATATTTATGTATGCTACATTTGTTTCATTGTTAAATTCTAGAATTTTTTAAAATAAAAAGCTATTATTAGACGATACTCTACTTGGATATTAAAAATATCTGGGGACAATATTCAAATAAGATGTGTTCAAGTATAAAAGATTCTGCTGTACCAATTTCAATGGTTCGAATAGTTAGTAATATATCAAATTGATTGAGAAAAATGTTGAACTTTATAGTTCAGATACAAAGAATTCTTTTTTTTTGGAATTTTCTTGTACGAAGACATAAAATTTGCATAAAATTCGCAGTCTAATTGTAACCACGTTTTAATTCATGGTGATTATTGGAAGATGGTTCCATGGAGTTCACGGTTCGTGGTGGATAAGCCCCTGCCACTTCCGTGTAACCAAGTAGAGGCACGAAATACACAGTTGGGAATTACAGCAATTATACGTTCACAGTGTAGAACTTTTCTTTTCCTTCCAGCGAATCGCCGTAGATTTAAGGACCTTTAGGTTTAAGAGCACTCGAGACTTCGTGGAGAATTGTCCTGATACAAAATTGTAAAGTACACTACAATATCAATAAAGGCGCTGATGTAATACGAACAAGTATGGATTGCTATATTTTGTACATTATATCTTTTTTTAGGAAACAACCTACCTTTATTCCTAAATTGTTTTTCAGCTAATATTGGTAATGATACTTAATTGAAATAAATCATAGTTGCGGATTGTGTGAAGGTAAGTCTGTAAAAATTGGATAACTGCTGGCCATTTTTGCTTGGATAAACGGAAAATGGAAAACGGAAGGTATCCTGGTATTATAATGTAATAAAAATATGAAAAATTATTAAAATAACACATTTGTATATCATGTCACAAAAGTTTAAAATGAGAGGACAATATACAACAAATATTGCCTATATATTCATTTTTATTTATTATTATTGTAGAACGCTATCTATTGATTAGCATAGAATACGAATTTTATTTATCGTAGTACTTCTTATAAATTAATTAATTTACTTTCGTCGACTATTTAGTCTTAAACTTTTGTTCACTACTGTACGTTCTTGTTTCATTTTTTTATTTTTGTATGCTTTTTTCTCCTTACTTCTTTAATTTACTTTGTACACGAATGAAATTTATCCCATTTATAAACAAATAAATAATCAATAATAGTAGAGAGATATTATATAATACAATATTATTATTTAATTTTGCAAATAATATTGAGTAATGGTACTTATCCGATTTTTACATAAACAAATGAATAATAATAATTGAAGAGGTATAATATAATATTATCTAACAATAAACAGTAACAGTAGAGAGATATTATATAATACAATATTATTATTTACTATTGCAAATAATATTGACTAATTGTTCTTATTCTATTTTTACATAAATAAATGAATAATAATAATTGAAGAGGTATAATATAATATTATCTAACAATAAACAATAATAGTAGAGGGATATTATATAATACAATATTATTATTTAATATTGCAAATAATATTGACAAATGGTACTTATCCCATTTGTACATAAATAAACGAATAATAATAATTGAAAGATATAATATAATATTATCAAACAATAAACAATAATATTAGAGAGATATTATATAATACAATATTATTATTTAATATTGCAAATAATATTGACTAATGCTACTTATCCGAATTTTACATAAACAAGTGAATAATAATAATTGAAAGATATAATATAATATTATCAAACAATAAACAATAATATTAGAGAGATATTATATAATACAATATTATTATTTAATATTGCAAATAATATTGACAAATGGTACTTATCCGATTTTTACATAAATAAACGAATAATAATAATTGAATATTATGATCAAACATTGCAAACAATAATTTACACTTCCCTTTACCCTTTCATTTCAGAAACATTATTTTTTCCACAAAATTGCCACCCTCCGCTTGATTATTTTTAACCGTGCGAAGTAATCTTGTTCAGCAAGATTGTACGAAACGTTTAACTGCGCCTTGTTACCGAGCCGAGTGACTGAAGTTTTCGACAAAAGGAAGCGCTGTAAATTGCAGATGTTCTGCCGTTTGCATCTGAAGTTCTGTTCGACAAAAGAGGCGCTGAGAATAAAACTTGGGCCGCGCGTTTATGACGCGCTGTCGTTGCGCGAACGCGGCCAACGCGCGATGGCCTCTTAAACGCGAACGAACAGCGTTCCATTTCACCGGGATCTTAAGGAATAACGCTGCAGTTCCAACTTAATATTTCACGAGGATTCCCTCTTTATCACTTTTCAGAAGTCGCTGCACGAAGGAAATATGCGGCTGTGCTCTAATTCGCGCGGTTTCTTCGCGGATTAAGTAGTTCGAGTCAATGGTATGCGAGACGCGGCGCTTCGAATTAAGATTCTTCCATTGGCCACACGTGTATTTTATTTTTTACGTTCATCCTTATTTTGTTTGTTCATCTTAGGTGACCAGAAGCTGCTGTTTCAATTTATAATATAAACTTATGCTTTGTTTTCAGCATTTGTTCTTATTTTCTATTGATTTTAGATGATCCAATAATTTTCAAAAGTAAATAATCTTTAAGTCTATTTTTTGATGTTTGAATTCTTTTCTCTTAATTAATTAATTATTCTAATTCTAATTATTCTAATAATTATCCTAATAATTAATTTGAGTCTAATAATTATCCTAATAATTAATTTGAGTCTAATAATTATTCTAGTAATTAATTTTATTCTAATAATTAATTTTATTCTGATAATTATTCTAATAATTTATTTTATTCTAATAACTATTCTAATAATTAATTAATCTCTTAATTTTTTCTTTAATTAATTGTATAAACCACGCTTATATTTAAAACATTGCATTACTGATACCCTGAATATTTTATTCTATACTATTAATATATAATATTATTTATATTAGTATAGTAGTTATAATATATAATATTAATTCCAATGCTATTAACATTAAATAAATTACATATAATATTTTGATACAATATTAATAATATAAATTAATACTCTATATTATAAATATAATGTTATATTTCAGCATAAGGTATTAATATTAATATACAAAACTCTACTGTCACTGCATATTATTTTAATAAATTTCTGCGTCACCCCACTTAAAAAATTCTATGTAAAGCATCCAACCGAATTTTAAATTAATCCTTAATTTGAGTATTTTCTAAACTATCGTCTTAAACAAAATGAAAGAAACTCAGATTATTTGAAAAAAATGATGAAACCTGCTAACTCCAATTATATTAACATTAGGTTTCAAAGTTCATAAGCAAAATTTGCAAAAATAATTACTATTATTCTCAGTAGTTTTTGTTGACTTTTATTAATAAAGTAATTTGAATATACCCTAATCTATTTTTTTTATCAGCTCTGCAACTTCAAATTCTTCATGATGTAAGTATACCTTTTTCTTAGTATATGTATATTAGAAATACAAGTAAAATTAAGAGTTAACCAGGATAAATTTCCCAAGTAATCCTACTTCCCCCTGTTACTTCATAATTGAACCTCGCCCCGAGTTAAATTCATTTTTTTCGATCGATCACCGATTGCACAAAGCGTTCCATTTGCAACGAGGATTCATTTCGTCCATGATTCGACGAAACTCACCGTCCGGATCAGCGGCGTCCCGGCTGCGTGTAATCCGGAAGACAGTCGATCGAGAAGAAACGGCTGCGTTGCTCGATATCCAACGGTGCTGCACGTCGTTAGCCGAAACTAATATCCATGCGGAAAGCAAATGGAAGAGCGGCTTAACGATACCGCCCTCAGAAACGAGACTAACGATCGGTCGACGCAAGAAAGTCGAATCATTTCCCGAGGAGGCTAATGTAGCGGAAAAAAAGGGAGCTATCGTTACCCTCCTACGTGTTCCACGTTAACAATATTAAAATGGACCCTGGGTAATCGCTTTAAAAGGTTAAGTTGGGCGGGAAATGGGGAAGGACGTGATTGGTCGATTAAGTTTAAAATCTGACGTAATTAAAGGGAGTAGCTATGGATTGGAAAGTTTGACTGGAAGAATATTAGTTTCGTGAATATGTAGTGTTAAGAATTATTTATATTATAGTTAAATTGATCATTGTTTAATAATTAAACTTGAAAAGCCTTTAAAAATAAAAGGAGATATGTGATTGGTAGATTAACATAACAAATGTTTATAAATTTGGAAAGTTGATTTGAAGAATATCACTTTCGTGAATATTTAAAATTGAATATTATTTATATTATATTTAAATTGATTAATTTTGAATGGTTAAGTTGGGTGTAAAGAAGGGAGATAGGTGATTGGTAGATTATCTTGAAAATCTGATGTAATTAAAGGGAGTAGTTATGGATTGGAAAGTTTGACTGGAAGAATATTACTTTCGTGAATATGTAATGTTAAAAATTATTTATATTATAGTTAAATTGATCATTTTTAAATAATTAATCTTAAAAAGCCTTTGAAATTAAAAGGAGATATGTGATTGGTAGATTAATTTGAAAATCTGATATGACTGAAGGGAGTATTTATAAATTTGGAAAGTTGATTTGAAGAATATCACTTTCGTGAATATTTAAAATTGAAAATTATTTATATTATATTTAAATTGATTAATTCTGAATGGTTAAGTTGGGTGTAAAGAAAGGAGATAGGTGATTGGTAGATTAATTTGAAAATTTGATATGACTGAAGGGAGTATTTATAAATTTGGAAAGTTGATTTGAAGAATATTAACCAAGTCTATGAGCTAGCAATTATAAATCCAACTAACTGAAAAACTACAATTAAGATTTCTCATAGTCAAAATCCATTTTTAATATTCAAATTTCTTCTATGGAGAATTTATATTATTTCTAAATTCTTCGAAAAATTAAATCACCAAGTGCAAGGGGTTAAAAGTCGACAGTATATAATAAATTAATTATTTACAGTATTTTTAAATTAATAAATTTTACCCTCTATCATTATTACAACACGTTTCATTACTGTCACACATTCTAATCAATTTTCATCGTTTTATCCGTGAAAAAGGTAGAGATCAACGCTAATTTGGTCCTCACCGTAGTAAAGGGTTAATCTTCAACATTTGAACTTTAGTCCATTGTTCGCGACACGAACTGAGCTGGTTCGATCGCCGGCTAGACAATCAAGCCAAGTTATCGCAGCTACTGAGATTAGCCTTGTGCAGTCGCAGCGGGAAAATATAATCTACGATTGAATATGCATCAGGGCCACTGAATATTAATGACGCCCGTGATGGAACAACACATTCTCCACGCTCGTAAACAATTCCGTAGACCATGAAAAAGTTGCAGTTCCTTTATAGAAGATACTGATTAAATTTCCATTGGAATTATTAATCGTATCATAAAGTTCTGAATTTTCGCGGAAATTTTGTAAGTTATAAATTAAACTGACTAGTGAATATTAATTAGTGATGCTAGTTCGTGGATTTAATCCTTTCATCAATTTAACTGTTCACTGTGAATGGCTACTTCTATTATACATTTTCACACTATGATCGTTTCCAATTCACTTAGACTTATTTGTATAAATTATACAAATTAATACTTAACTTAACTTACATAATTATACTTAAATTGTATAAAAATATTGATTGCTATAGAAAAGATCACAAAATTAATTTTAATTGAAGCAACTGCTTTTTCAAATTTTTGTTAAATCTACTTGAGCTACTCTTATTCTTTAATTCATGGTCTCAATCATTAGGTTTATGCAAAATTGATGATAATACAAAACACTGTGGTATTTAACTTTCAATTTAAATTTTTACAAATTAGTTGATTAAAAAAAAATTGGAGAATGAGAAGAATCAAAATAATTTTCATATAAATATAAATGCAGTAAAAAGTAAATATTCATCCTTCATAAAGGAATGAGAGACTTAATAGATTAATTATTTAACTAACAAAACCAACCTCAATCAAAATTAACTATGCAATAGTTCATTATATATTTATCACTAACTATATTAATTTTTTCTCAAATTTACAATTTAGTATGCAATACTTCATTTTATATGTATCACTAACTATATTAATTTTTTCTCAAATTAAAAATTTAGAAACATCCCATAACAAACCCCACAATAATTTCTAACTGTTTCACACAATTTCGAATCATGCCATAAATTTCCCTTGAACAATTTTTTAACAGCTGGTTCGATTCAAAACCAAAAGCTTGAACCCTAATCTTTCTTAAGTAACCTTCAAGATAATCCAAATTTCGGCTAACATCTTCGTATCAATCATCTCCTTATCGCGAAACGTTTCAAACGTATCTTGTTTCACATGGTCTAAAAGCCAGAATCAAAATTGATTAGAGGTTCGGTGGAAGTTGTATCGAACGTCAGCGATATCTAATCGAATGACAGGGTGTCTTTAAACCGGCTGGCTGATTGAATGGGGACGGTTATCCGGGATCCTGTCGATATTCCGTGTAACTTCGAGTATCCGGAAACCGCAACCCCGAACGGAGAACGTTCCCCCGTCCATTATAAGACTACCATCGGGAGAATTTTGAAGCACTGCGGTAAACCGTATCGGTCGTCCTGAATCGGGGGGATCAACGATGTACTGCTGTCAGAATACTAATGCGGGTCCTCTACATCCCTGCCACTATCGACGCTAAAGCGACGTGCCTTTTTCATTCAGCTAACAGGCTGCTTCTGGGTGAGCTTACAAATCAATTTTGTAGAAAGTGTCTTATGATTATTAGACTTAATATTGTTATTATTATTATTATTAATACTATATTATTATAAACTTAATATTGGGGACTTAATATTAATACTATATTATTATAGACTTAATATTATTATTATTATTACTAATACTATATTGTTATAGACTTAATATTGTAGATTTAATAATATTATTATTATTATTAATACTATATTATTATAGATTTAATATTGGAGATTTAATATTAATAATATTATTATTATTAATACTATATTATTATAGACAATATTGGAGATTTAATATTAATATTATTATTGTTATTATTAATACCATATTATTATAGACTTAATACTAGAGACTTGATATTAATACTATATTATTATCGACTTAATATTAATACCATATTATTATAGACTTAATATTGGAAACTTAATATTAATCCTATATTATTATAGACTTAATATTAATACTATATTATTATAGACTTAATATTATTATTATTATTATTAATACTATATTATTATAGACTTAATATTGTAGACTTAATATTATTATTATTATTATTAATACTATATTATTATAGGCTTAATATTGGAGATTTAATATTAATATTACTATTATTATTATTAATACTATATTATTATAGACTTAATATTGGAGACTTAATATTAATATTATTATTATTAATACTATATTATTATAGACTTAATATTGTTATTTCTATTATATAAATAAATCAATCAATAAATAAATTATTATTATTAACCCTTTAAGTGCTAAATACTCCGTTCGAAGTGGCCCGTGTGTACGATGCTATTAGCAATTGTGTTACTCGAAATGGGAGATCGGTAAAATTGACAAATACGCATATACGCGTTCATAATCCGCGCGAGTAGCTTTCGTCAGACGCATATACGCGCCTATAGCAGTCAAAGGGTTAATAGAAAATAATTTATCGATATCGTCGACACTAGCGATAGGAGGAGGTTCGTACGCAGGTCGGCTAATAGGCCAATTTCCTTGCGATCCGCAGTTAATGCCATTAATTACGTCGTCTTCGGCTGACTTAGGCTAAGAGGCGGCCAAGCATATGGAGGAAACCGCATGCATTAATCGCAGATAATCCGGCATCGTTCACGGTGCTCGAGCATGTAGGGGAGATTAGGGGTTGGTTGAACAATTTCTTAGTTTTTTTATATTTAATAAATTGTACGAATAAAATACCATTATGAAGCTTATTCTCTTTAATAATACATGCACTTGGTGATTTAATCACAGAATTAAAGTTTAATGAATGCAATTATAATTAAAGTATTTTAATTGCTTTTGTAGTACCTTCTATGTTAGAGAAGAGGTAGGTAGGCTTAAATCAAGTGGTAGGTGGGCTTAACGTTATTTTAGAGATAATACAATAACTCAATATCAAAAATCTTGCTTTATTATACCAAAATATTCATGATCTTTCTTTTAACAATGAATATCGTAAATATAAAATAAAATTTTATTTTCTAACTACAGGAATTTGCTAAAGCACAACTGTTATAGGTTCCGTCAGTACCCTCCCACCTCGCTAACTAAAAATTAATTTAAATTGGTGGCAGTTTCAGTAACTGATACCTAGTCTATCATTTAAACAGAAGAATCTCAGTACCCTAAATTTTAACACGGTATTGCTTCTGTGGAGGCCCCGTCACCCAAATATGGGTGACACTCTCTTCGAGTTAAATCACGCTGAACGATGAACATGTTAATCACAACATCGTTTATCACAAAACAGGAGCACCATTCGCTTCTTTGAAACCATCAAAAATTAATTTCCTCTGATTTTCCGACGCCGTCCAATGTACCGAACAACGGCCACCACAGCGTAAGAATCATTCGCTGTCGAATATTAACCCTTTCGTTTCAAACGTCGGATATATCCGGCATGCACATGATAACCCGCGAAACCGAACGCCGGATATATCCGGCATGCACGATGTGATTATGTATCACTGTTATACATTATGCTTTTACTATTTTTAATTGTTAACCCTTTGACTGCGGAAGACTCTGAGCCGAAACGCTTCGCGTCGACGGCGTGCAGCCGGCACTAACTGTCGCTGGGGACTGAATACTTTTTCACGCAATCTGAATCTGTTCGGCGGTGTATTCAATTGTAATATTGTACAGAATCAAATTACTCTTACTTTATCCACTCCAAAATTAATATTTTTCAATTTTTTAAATACTTTTTATCTTCAATATATATTATTTATTCGTCAAGGGTAAAGTTTTAAAACGCCATAATTTGATAATTATAATGTATTATAAAATATATAAAATGAAATGTACAAAACGAACTCCAAAACATACATAACTTTTGTCAAATGGCAGATGAACAGATGAAACGAATTTAAGATATAGGGAAAACTGACGAAATAAACGAGACTTTTCTTGTTGATAAGCAACAAGGTATGTTGTTTCTGAGTGTTACACGGATATGATAAAATAATTTCTTGAGAAATTCAGTAAGGCAGCAGTAAATGATCAAAGCCGTCGCCGAGCGCACATGTGCGTCCATAGTCTATATCGTCGGCTTGTGCTGGGCGCATATATGCGCCCGTAGCAGTCAAAGGGTTAATGAGACCCTTTCTGTACCCATTGAATAATTTTTATATTTTTTACGTAGAAATTATAAATTATTTTCTTCTAAAATACACTGTCCACGCGCAATGTATTCACTTTCAGCCGTAGCGAAAGGGTTAAAGCACAACGACGCGTTATTTTCGTGATCGCTGCCCTGAACGATACCGCTCTCCCCATCGTCGCCATAATCGTCTGCATTGTAGCGAGCTATCGCGCGTAGATCTCGCCTCGATCGATCGAGATCCATCCGGACTCCTTTCTTCGAAGCGAACGACCCGAACGGAGAAGAATTCAAGAGGGGATGAACGGAACGACGGGGGGTAGGGGGCAATAACAAGCAGGAAGCGTAAAAACGTCGACCAGTGAGAAGGAGTGGGCAGGGGGGCAGCGAAATACCCGGAAGCGTTTTTCTCGCATACAGGAGACGAACAGAGACCTCTCCGCTTTGTCGAAGGATCGATGAACTTTGTCCTTGTAGCGCCAACAAAGGGGGAAACAGAGGAAATGGGGAGGAAAGGGAGTGGAAAGCAACAAGCTGGTCTGTGAACCGGAAGAGGAACACGAGCGTGAGCGTTTGAGTTTGAGACTGAGAAAAATTATGACGAAACGCAATTTCGAATTGGTCTGATTTTTTTTTTGTTCTTTTTAATTAACCCTTTGACTGCTAAAGGCGTATATATACGCCCTCGCAAGTCTATCAATATATACGAAAGGCGTATATATACGCCCTCTGTTAAAGTTGTCATATTCTGTGTTACATTATAAATTTTGGATTTATTTACCGATTATTATTGAAGGAATGTACAAAAGTTAAGTAAATTAAAATAGCTTAAAAAGTTACTTAATATAAATAAAAAAAATTGATATTTTTAATTTTTTTGCCATTATTATTTTTTAAACCATAAGAATAGCATCAAATTTCCGGGTACTGTTTTGGTCACTGTCAGTGTCCATCAGTCAGTGGACAACTAGTCGCAGCGATCGACAAGCGAAAAACGCACCGTCCATATTGATGGATTCGTCCGAGACCGCGCCGCAGTCAAAGGGTTAAGGGCTTAACGTCGCATCGACAGCGAGGTCATTAGCGACATAAACCGTTAGTTGTTTGTTGTCTATTGCTTTGGATGAAACTGAGGGTATTTTTCACATTTTCTGTGTTGCTGAAGATTTCTTTTAAAAAGCCGTCGGCAGAACGACATTTATAACATAAATAAAGACTCTACGATATTCTAAGCACATCACTTTATTTTACTCACACCTGAGCCCTACCATCCACTCTACTAAATAATAAAAGTTGAATAAAAGTAGAATATGTATACAGAGTAGCGGGCATAAGTTTAAGACGAGAGAATATTATAAAACAGAATACTATAGTTTCTAAATATTATGTATGCTACTTACTGATTGGTACAAAGATGGTGCAAAGAAAGAAATTTTGTTTACTATCCTGTTTCTCATATATGAGTTACTTTATTTTTCCTAAGCTTGTCGATTTTTAGATTTTTAATCTTCTTACACTTTTGACCCTTTTTTTTTAATTCTTCTTTGCCATAATCCTTTTCACCAGCACACTATACCATTTAACCGTTTATAATCAAAGAGGAAATCTCACGATCGTGTAAATGATTGAACGTTTGTCCTCTGTAATAACGTGAAATATGTTTATTACAGGATACAGCGAAATTCGTGGTACGACAGAAAAATGGGATAATTTCTCCTCGTTGAAGAATGAATAAAAAATTTAATGTAAGTTTATTATATTATTTCTTACAATAATTATTTAAATTATCATTTATACAATAATTATTTATATTATTTGATTTTCGTCCGAGGTTGTACATGATAATTTATTGTGCCCTGAAAATGACCAGATACGGATAAATAAGTTATTATACATTTGATTTGAGTTATCTTTTCAGATAAAATCTTGTAATATGTAAAATGTATATGCTTGAATTCTACACGTGTAAGTTCTCCTGATTTATGTACAATTTTTGGAGCGCCCGGAATTTGAATATTCCGAGGGGTAGTAAAATGTGGCATAACTTCGTGGAATTACTTTATTCTGATTCCCTACGAAAGCCACAAAAGTACAATAACATTTTTCCTAATACTTCCGTTATACTGCCGGCTCTACTTCAACCCTTCACATTGAGAACATCAACCTAAAATTACCGGTGGTATTTTTTAAAATCTGAGAAGTTTTCCCGGTTCCATGAGAATTCGTACAAACTACAAGAATCTGATATTATTCTTCGAACACCGAAGAACTAACTACAAACTAACTATAATTATACACAGTGTAATGTGTATAGATTTTTTCAATCCGTCACAGTAGAATGGCCCCTTAAGTGCCCAGACCGTTTTGGTTGCCGTTCCGTTCAGATCCAAACTACATGAAGTGGTATGTACAGAAAATTGTGTAACTTTCGTTTATCCACAGTGTTCAGTCCGCAGGTAACGAATTTTTAACCATCTGTAAATTGTAAACCAGGGATCCCAACGGAGTCGGACAAGCAAAGTGTTTTATTGCATTTGGGACCCTTGGTCAACTACGGTTAACGCGTACCGTCTATTTTAGGATTAGTTGTAGAATACCCACACCAACACACACCTATCTTTAACCCCACTCCTGCACTTATCCACCACCCTTAACATTTTGTCCAGGCGTTAATTTTAAGAGACATCGCAGAACACTCACCCTATAACCTTTAACCAAGACGGAACTTACTCGCCAACATCACCTTAGAAGATATTGGTTGCATCGGGCAACATTAGACCCGAACAATCGATATCCAACACACAGCCTTTATATCAATTTGTCATTGTTGGTAATTAGATTATCAAAAAATAATACATTGAATTTCTATTAAAATCAAACAATCATAATTTATCCTTCGCAGTGATCGCGCTCGAAATTGAGTGCTCGGCATCGTCGGGGCGTTAAATGTTTTCAAAGAAAATTCCCTTCGCCCACTGAAGTGGAAAGTGCTTATTAACTGGGCTGTTATGTTTGATAAGAAACGAACACAGTCCCTCCGTCTACATTTTTCTCAGAAGTGTATATTGATGTACCGTCACGTGCAATCACGTTGCTTACCGGAGGGCTGCTTTAACACGTGTTTATACTACTGGCGAACTTTGTATCACAGTTCTGAATACACTACTAACGTTATTCATATGATAGTCAACGATAGTTCTTGTGTTTTTATTTGTTATTGATTTTACTTTGAAATTAGGTATAACTAAGTGTCCATTTCAAATGATGACATGAATTAATTAATAATTTTCCTGCTATTTGAAAAACATGGTTCATTACTATTATCACGATTTCAGGTTTCTTATAATTTTTTTTTTTATTAACCCCTTAATGCACAGTTTTTTTTAAACCGGTTAAAAAAATCAATTCCTTTTAATGTAAAAAAAAAAACACAATTTAGAACGTTGTCTTGGCAAGAAAATTAAAAAAAGTACAAAAATATTCAAAATTTTTATTGTATTGTAAATTTTACTATCGCTCGAATTATCTGGAGTGTAAACGTTAAGGGGTTAAATAGTTTTTATAGAATAGAAGAGAGGACTTTATACTTTCTTGCACGATAAATGTGTTTTAGTATTTTTAAGCTTCTTTCGAGATTTTTTAAGCTAGTTTACAAGAATATCAAAATATCCTGACACTTCTTTTACAGAGCAAAACCGTGTTCAGCAAAAGAAATTCTCGTGAAAAAGAGTCAGACAGACGGTGAGTGGTAAAAATATGTAAAATCTGTTTCATGGAATGCAAACTGTACAAAGAATAACTTAAAACGTGGAAATGGATTCAGTAAAGCATTTTATTTAATTGTTTATTTAATTTTTACAAAGATCGTGTAACGGAATAAATCGTATAAAAAAGGAATCGTGTAAAATAAAAATTGCAAAGGCGTGTCTGACTATAGGCTGACCCATTCCACTTACTGCTTCATATATCCTTTTAACTTCCACTTAAACCATTGCAATATTAATTTCTTTTTTTTTAATTAAGTGGTTTACAAAAGTAGGATGTGTTTTAAATTTATTTATTATGATTCATGCCTCATGTGTTGAGCAAAAAATTATGATCAATGATTCATAAATACAGTAGCGGACAAAAGTTTAAAACGACAGGACAATGTAAAATATAATTTTATGGTTCGAAAATATTGTTTATTTATTTATTTTTATTGTGGTTACGGTAGAACACTATTTATTAATTAGCATAGAATACAAATTTTATTTATACTGTTATTTCTTACTAATTAATTAATTTATTTTCTTCAACACTTTGGTCTTAAGAAATAACAGTATAAATAAAATTTGTATTCTATGTTAATCAACGTTTATAATCAATGTTTTACCATAATGACAATAAAAATGAATAGTTAAAAAATATTAGCAAACTATAAAATTATATTTTACATTGTCCTGTCGTCTTAAACTGTTGTCCACTACTATACATAAATAAATAGTTAAATAAATTGATAAATAAGTAAATATATAAATACATAAATAAATAAGTGAACAGGTATCTAGTAAATAAACAGATAAACAAATAAACATGATTTTAATCAATGAACAATGTTTTACCATAATAACAATAAAAATGAATAGTTAAACAATATTATCAAACTATAAAATTATATAATGACAATTATATACTTATATAATTATATAATTATATAATGACAATAAAAATGAATAGTTAAACAATATTATACAAACAAACTATAAAATTATATTTTACATTGTCCTGTCGTCTTAAATTTTTGTCAGCTACTGTACATAAATAAATAGTTAAATAGATTGATAAATAAGTAAATACATAAACACATAGATAAATAAATGGGCAGATTAACAACTGAACATGATTTACATTAATCATAATCATCGATCATTAATCAGATTACATTCTGTCTGTCTCCAGTGCCAACTACACAGTCCGTTCGCCGTTCTGTCAGAGACGAAGAAAAGTGGATTGTAAAAAGGCGAGTGAAAACGCTTAAGAGTTGAGCGGGCCACTGTGAAAGATTATGGTCGGCTTTCATCCGGTATCGTTGGACAGAACGAGACCCACCTGGTTCATATCTGGCGATTCTCGCGAGAGAAGAACCGTGTCCCTAACACGTACCACGGATTCAGCATGATTTCCCTCCCAGCTCATGCGGTTTCGTTATGGTTACAAGGATTATCCTTGGAATCGCCTGTCGACCCTTCGCGAGCACGGAAATCGTTCTTCTGATGGTGAGTCCGGCCATTTTTCGCCCCCATTAACCGTTGTTAGCTTGGAGAAGGGAACGAATCTCGGTGAATGTTAATTTCAGCATCATAGTAACTGCTTAACGCTTTAATCGTCGTTTCACCTGTGTCTGGGTGGCAACGTAATTTCTGTAGGTTGGTGAGGGTTCTGTTTATTTAACTAGCGATAATTTTAATAATTACAAGTCGCTAGAGCAACGGAAAAAAATTTAAGATGAAAGATTCAACGACAATAAATTTATTT
>JAOPTO010000829.1:75428-88842 GCA_033822845.1 Tetrapedia diversipes
TCTATGAGGGAAACAAATGTGTTCTGATAATAGAACAATCAAGTTTCTTCTATGTCTGATAAACTTCATTTATTTGAATGAATATTAAAAAGATCAACAGTTTGTTTAGATATTTGCATGTTCTATATTTCTCCACAGTTAAATTACATAATTTAAAAAAATAAAAGACAAATAAATATTGATACAGATCGAAAATTAGAAAATCAATTTCCAAAATATTACAAAAAATCAACTTTCGATTTCCATAAGTAAATTTGCAAGTAAACAAATTAAATGTATAATTTATTTAAATATATATATTTTATTCGCGATTAAGAATATTACAAGAATTATATTTCAATAAAGAATGCACTTGCTAACAATATTTAATTTAAACTTTTATTTCAGTCATATTTCATTAATACAATTCCCACTTTTCTTTTTCTAAACAATAATAAATATTTTTGCTAACCTAAACCTTATAGGATATGAATCTATTCCTTTTTTTCATTTAAAATATCGTCAGAATCTGAATTATCAATCCAAAAAGTGAATTCAATCTGATTCTAAAATCAATATTCTTAATTAAAACAGCCTGCTTCATGGGACAATTGTATTTGTTTTCGAAAATGGTTGAAGTTGCGCGCCACGCGCCACGCAACCCGAAAGGACTCGATCAGTGCCGATCAGGCGCTCGGTACGTCCTTAGTCATTCGCCCGGAGTTCCTTGAACCGAGCAGACGTATATATTACGTCATGTTACCCTGTCAACCTTGATGGTTGTTATTCGTATCATTTACTGTCTACTGCTGTCTATTACTGCTTTCTCCTCATATCACCTTACTCACAATGAGAAATTCATTCGATGTCAACGAAAGAAGTCAATTGTCTTTTGTCAACGAGATTGTAATGGTACTTACTTGCATTTCTTTTAACACGCGATGATCATATCATACGATACAAATGCTGTATCACTCGATGCGTAAATTATTCATTTGTTTTAATGATTTGATAATATTATTTGACGTTTAATGCAAGCATTTCTATAATTTATTGTAGACGCTCAGTTAGTCGAGATCAAGAACGGTCGAAGCGACTCCTTGACGACGCCATGACACCTGTTTGCATGTTACGCAATCGTACAGCGTATTGGAAAATGTTTCACGATCGTCTAATGAGTAATGTAAATGTTTATTGTTTTATTGTTTTATTGCTCTTTCATTTTTAATCGCAAACTACCATATAATTAATTGATATTGAAATTACATAAGAAGATTAAACGTGCATTAAATTGTCATTTCACGTAACTTCCATAAATTATATTATCGGAATTTAATACAGGATTGAAATAATTTATATTTTACTGTGCTGTTGTATAATTAATTTTTATAACTTTCAACGATGCAATCGCAATTGAGATCAAATGCAATTTTTGATATGAATTTAAACTTGAAAGAGACTGGGTATAATTATATTCCTAATATAATTAACCATCGTCAACATATTAATCCAAAATGGCAGTTCAATTTTATAAAATTGCATACGTTTATTTCATTGTATAACATTCATATGAAAATTGAATAACGATACACTAATTAAAATAAGATTTAATTGTTTTCAATTAAAGCAGAATTTTTTTAACAAACGTTCAACGAACGAAAGAAACGAAAACGTTATCATTAACTATGTTTTATACGTTGTTACCCATTTTCCTTTGTCTAATAAATGTTTTTCCTTCCAGCAAACGTTGTGGTCGTGTACAATGCGACCGATAGAGTCAGTGCTTGCTGCGTTGTTTTTATTGCGTTTTCAGAGCACAATAGCTCAAAACTTTGTTTACGTATTAGGGTCACGCGAAAACAGTCAGTGCTGTGCGTATTATGAATTGTTTCCAGAGCATCGCGGTTCTCATTTATTTTTGTCGCGTGCTAGTTTTTTATTTTCTTATTTTCCTGCTCGAAGATTTGTTTCCGGTGTTAGAGTCAGTGCATCACTGAAGAGGATTTCATTGGGTGGATTTTACGAGGACTTCTACTTGTGATAAATGTAAGTACCTTGAAACTTTTGAGATAAATTTTGTTAACTACTATTGATTAAAAATTGAATCCTGAACCTCAGTTAAAATAAATAGTTAAAAATCAAGGATTGAATCCTGAATCTCAGTTAAAATAAATGGTTGCAAATTAAAAATTGAATACTGAATCTCGCTTAAAAGAAATAGCTTAAAATTACAAGTTAAATATTGAATCTTAGTTAAGATAAATAATTAAAAATTGTAAAATAAATTTAAAAACTCGTAAATTTATTTTATTGCAGCTAAAATTAAGTTAACTTTAAAACTTCATTTCAATAAACAAATTTTTCAAATAAAAGTTTACAATTAAGAATTTTTTAATTATTTTACTGAAATTTAAACTGTATTTATCAATTTACAGTTGAATTAAATGTTTTGTGCTGTTTCATGTTACAGATCGTCGGCAAACTTCATTTTCTCCATGGGCAGAACAAACATACCTTGATGGAATTCCTGATGGCGCCTCTCCGATGATGACTTCCTTGATGATCTACTTGATCGCATCCCTGATGACCTTCCAGATGAACATTGCGCCTGTTAACAGCATCCCTGATGGTGTTCTCTGCTTGTGCTCAACGGTTGGTGAGTCGCATGCTTTTCGTTCCTCTGGTTATTCAATCATGTCGTAGGACGATTGGTCCGAAACGACACGGATAACTGGTTGTATTTTTTATTTTGCTTTTGCGCAGCATAGTGACCACGGATACTTACTGTATCCGTGTGTAGTAACTCTGTCTTTTCTGTGTTTCATTTCTTAGATCAGGCTAGGGTCTTCTTGTACAACGCGTTTTTAAGTAAAACAAATAAATTGAATAATTTGAAATAAATAAACAAATAAATTGTTTCATAATGTTAACTTCCTTTTTATAATATTGAAATTAATAATGTAAGTGATTAACACAATGATGAAATTTATCAATTGGTAGAAATATATAATACAATATATATTTCTTGTAGTATAATAAATTTGAAGTACAAGAAGGGATTTTATAATGGGTAGATTTTGAAATCAAAGTAACAGGTATGATTAACTTTTGTGTGATTTAGAAACATTACTTTGATAATGAAATCACCTGAAAGTAATAATTGTCTAGTTTTTATAACAGAATTTCAGGAATAAGTTTCAATTTTAATTCACACTTTTACTTTTTAAATAATTCAAAATATTTTTAAACAATTAGAGCCAGTTTTTCCTTTCCAATTGTTTCTTAAATACAAAATTAAATTATTTTCGTTATTCTTATCGATTTTAATTAGTAATAAAACTTTTAATTATTGAACACTGAATACTAATCATTTTTCTTAGATCAGGATTTTCAGGTTTAACCCTTTCCGTATTCGTCGCCTGAAACCCATTCACGTGCTCAGGTGCTACTTGGTTGGGTGACAAGCGATGGGTATGATGATCATAGTTTATAAGATCCATATATCAATTGTTTGGCGGCTGACGACGTGTTAGTGTATCGTGCACGACGTAACTTCCGCATTGTGTGTGTGGTTAGGCTGCGGAACTGCGTCGTTTCCGGTTGATTTTTAATTACCACTATAACAATGATTACTAATTACAAGAATAGTATCAAATCTATTATTAATTGCAATAATGGTACCATGATTTATTGCTATTAATTACAATACAGTAGAACCCCCATACATGAACTAACATGATAACAAAAATGTTCAGATAAAAGAAATTTCGAATAACAGAACAATCTTTCCTTGGACTAAATTTTATTCAATTGAATGGATATTAAGTTAATAGTTTATTTAAATATTTGTGTATCTTTTTCAATGTTGTATTCTACAATTTGTTAAGATAAAGAATTGGTATTAAATGACACACTGTTCGGATAATAAAACATTCGCGTACTATATTCAGATAATAGGTATTCTTACAAGGGTTCTACTGTAGTAATATTAAGCCTAGTGTTGATCACAATAGAGGCATTAAAATAATCACTGTTCTAATCACAATAATGGCACTTAAGCCGATTAACTACAAGAATAAATAAATTCTGTAAATTCTGATTTTACAAAGAAGAATAATCATTTGTGACAAAAATTTGCATATTATCCGCGTACACGCAATGGCCACCAGCCTTCGTCAGCCGATTTCAGGGAAATGGTACGTAACCTTAGAGTGTGCAAGGTTGTATGCCAAACTCGGGTGTCGGAGGCGTCCCGGGACGTACCTCTCTAGATTAGGCCAATTGCGCCCGGGTGTGATGCGTGAGAACCGTGGAGTGTGTTGTGTTTGTGTGCCTGTGTCTTTTGCCAATTTTTCAAATATAGAGTCAGGTAGTTTACTTTCTGGTGTGCCAGTTTAGACCATAAGCAGGTAGGACCGGGCAGGTTGACGCATTCTTCAGCCTGTTCAACCAAATTACAGCCGCGACTGTAGAAGTACAATGTTGTGCAAAGCTTTTTGCAATTTTCTTATCGTGTTAGAGCAAAACCGTGTTGTAGGAGGGTTCCCGCAATTTAGGTATTCTGTTAGAGTGAAACCGTGTTGTAGGAGGGCTACTAGTACTTCCTACTGAGCATCAATGCGTAGTCATTGATCTTACCTACTGTGTTATTTATTAGTTATAAGCAATTAAACAAACGAGTGTTTTACGCCTGAGAGCAGGCAAATGGGCAACACGGTAGGTAATGTCGCTCGCTGCACAACCATGTTGCCCCGTTTGCCTGCTTTCAGGGGTAAAACAGCCCGTTTTTTAATTGCTTATAACTAATAAACAAAGCGCCAAACGCAATATTGTTACTCTTGATTTTCATCTTAGAATGGGGCATACAGTTGCCTCTTCAATTTTTTCCCAGCTTCGTCTGGACACCTTGTATCTATATTAGAAATAGATATACAAGAGATGTCCGTAAATACAAGAATCGTTATTTCTTCCTTCATTTTCATTTTCTTATAGTATGAGTTACAATATGAACTATACTAATTTTCTTCATTTGGGGGGATTTTGAACGGTATCGTTGCATAGATTTAAGTTTCAGCGGGCATCGTGCTCGAAGAGAGAACAGGCTTGAAGCCGAAGAGGCCCGGCAAACTGCCGTTCAAGAGGACAACTACTAATGGCTTCTCATTTCATGAATGAGAAGTCATTCTTGTTACTACTTTGTCACTATGCTCGCATGTAGTTTTGTAGTAGTTGTAGATTTTTCCAGCCAATACACGCATTGGTCCATAGACCAACTGGAAGTCTTTCGGTTTTGAATTAGTGTTGCGAGTGAATATTGACGGGATTGAGTTAAAGTTGCGAATATTTACAGATCGCGATTTGAATTAGTGTTGCGAATCAGAGAACCGCGATATCTCTTAGTTTCATTTATCAATTGTTGTATTTGCTTCGAAAATTTTGAACGTTGCAAAAATAATTGTAGAATTACTTTCTTCTTCTTTTTAAATAGTTTTTTAAATTACGGAAATATTCAATTAACTTTTTAGTGTTGCGATTTAAAAACGTTGGAAGTACTTTAAAATTTTTTTCTTTTTCGTGAAGGAGTAATTCTGTTTAAATAAGTAATTATTTTGAAATAGTGTTGCGATATAAGTTCATCGCGAGTTTTCAGTCAATTTTTCTATTAGTGTTGCAATTATGAATTTTCGCGGATTTTTAATTTAGTGCTGCAAGAGTGAACAATGGATATACGAAGAACTGCAGTATGGGTAGCTACATTGTCAGTAACCTTAACCAGGGTTGCACTAAATGTACCTCATTTATATGAGTGCACAAATGAGTGTTATGAAAATTAGAAGAGCACCCTAACGTGGTAGCTTTCTCGTTTTTATTAAAAATTTTATTACTTTTGAATCATCATTCGCGATTGATTTTCAAACATTTCCTAATTTCATGAATAAATTCAATAAATTAGTGTTGCGAATCAAAGAACTGCGATTTCTCTTAGTTTCATTTATTAATTGTTGTATTTGCTTTGACAATTTTTAACGTTGCAAGAATAATTGTAGAATTACTTTCTTCTTTTTTTTAAAATAGTTTTTTAAATTACGGAAATATTCAATTAACTTTTTAGTGTTGCGATTTAAAAACGTTGAGAGTACTTTTAAATTTTTTCTATCTTGTAAAAGAAGTAATTCTATTTAAATAAGTAATTATATTGAAATAGTGTTGCGATATAAGTGCATCGTAATTTTTCAGTCAGTTTTCCTATTAGTGTTGCGATTATGAATTTTCGCGGATTTTTTATTTAGTGCTGCAAGAGTGAACAATGGATATACGAAGAACTGCAGTGTGGGTAACTGCATTGACAGTAACCTTAAACAGGGTTACACTAAATGTACCTCATTTATATGGGTGTACAAATGATCTCGGTTGCTCTTTCATCTTCTTTCCTTTTTATTAAAAATTTTATTACTTTTGAAACACCATTCGCGACTGATTTTCAAACATATCCTATTTCATGAATAAATTCAATAAATCAGTGTTGCGATAAGAATGTTTCTCTCACGGTTTGCTGTTCAGGATTGCAACTAGCGGATGACGATTACAAATTTTGCAATTATTAATATTTGCGTGATTTTGTTTTCCGGTGGCAGCTAGGAAATCGATATTATTTGGTGTACAACCACTAATTGCATCATGAATGACATGATACAATTATCGATTCTGCAGCTAATAGTTCGAGCTAATTGGCTGCGAGCATCGTTTTCGGTTTTAGGGCAAGGATTAATTTAGTTGTCGTCATATTTGCACAAAATTCTATGTATAATGCTGTCCGTGTGTTTTTCGAATTTAATTTTGTTTAATTGGATTGGCCAAGGATTATTGCGGAACTCACTTAAACTAATTTATTGTCTAATGACCACACTTTGATTTTATTTAAAAAAAAAAATAAAAAAAAAAAGGTTTACTTGTAATTTTCGTGTTTTTTCCCACTCTTTCGCTACACATTAAAGGCGCATTCTCATCCCTAAGGACCTATTCGCAATGTGTTCCACCTATCAAATTTAATGTAAAATATCTCCATCTGAGTAATGAAAAAGTTGTACGTAACAAAAGATTCTTCGCCAAAGTAGAAATTAAGTAGGTATTAAAAATTTGCATATGTTAGATCGTGCTTTTGTTTTACACTTCTGTTCAGGTTAGATCGAGTGGAAGTTTAAAATCAAATCAAATTAAATTAAAATTAAAAATCAAAGGATTAATGAAATTAATCTGATTAATTCGTGCGAGGTGATATAATGAACTTTGATAAGTATTACGTGAAGAATCTTATCGATGAAATCTTGCAAGTGCATTTGGCATAAATAACATTTGATTAGATAATGATATCATTTTTTTCAAATATTAGGAATCCAGCATAAAATTATGAAAAAAAGGTGAAGGAAGATAGAATTTATATCGATAAGTAAATCCATGTTATTATAAATGTAACGAAAAATAGAGATCTGTTTTCATACGTTCGAATGTCTCATAAATGCATGAACATTCTCAGTCTACCATACTAAAGATATACAGAACTTCACCGAGTTGAAAGTTTCACGAGGAAGCATAAATCATCCGGTACAACCAACATCAAGTAGCATAAATCATCCTAGGATTATTTACTTTGATATTCTCTTTCCAAGCATGAAATTTCCTTGTAAAAGTAATTTCAGGAACAGAAATGTTCACAGTTTACGTAAATTCCAGACAAAGCTAAATTATCGAACAATCTAATACAATCTAAAAAATTGAATCTAGTTATTAGACTGTGGGTTTATTATGCATTTATAAGAAATTTCAATACGTAAAAAACCATAGAATACGCACGATTCACAAAGCCATGGAAAATAATAAATATCAATGGCAAGTTATGAAACTTATTGGATTTATTGGGAACTTTGAACTAAATTCTATCTTTTTATCTGCCTTTATGAAGATTTAAGTTTGTATAACAATCCACAGACTATTAGTTACATACAGTAGAGGACAAAAGTTTAAAATCGAAAGGTTAACAAAATAAAATTAATTGATTTATAACAAATTAGCACGATAAACGAAATTCGTATTCTTCGTTAATCAGTAAATAATACTCTACCCTGGTAACGATAAAAATGTATGTATAAACAATATTTATGAACTATAATACTATTCTTTGTATTATCCTCGTCTGGACACTTAGCCAACCGAATGGGGAGATCTCCCATACTTTTCTTTGCCATTGATTCTGTTTACTTTTCTTATTAGTTAGTCTTGAACTAGTGTTGCTCACAGTTCATTAAATGTATTTTCTGCTCTTCCAAAGCACAATTTTTAATCAATTCAATTCCAATCTTGGACTAGTGTGGTTTACAGTTTATCAAATACATTTTCTGCACTTCCAAAGTACAATTTTTAATAAATTTAACTGCAGTCTTAAATTAGTGTTGTTCATAGTTCATCAAATTTTTATTTTCTACTTTTCCAAAGTACAATTTTTAATTAACTAAACTCCAGCCTTGAACCAATATTGTTCACAGTTGGTCAAATGTATTTTCTGCTCTTCCAAAGTACAATTTTTAATAAATTCAACTGCAGTTTTGAACTAGTATTGTTCACTGTTCATTAAATGTATTTTCTGCTCCTCCAAAGAACAATTTTTAATAAATTCAATTTCAGTCTTCAATTACTGTTGTTCACAGTTCATCAAATTTTTATTTTCTACTTTTCCAAAGAACAATTTTTAATAAATTCAATTTCAATCTGAAACTACTGTTGTTCGCAGTTCATTAAATGCATTTTCTGCTCTTTCAAAGTACAATTTTTAATAAATTCAACTCCAATCTTGAACTAGTGTTGTTCACAGTTCATGAAATACATTTTCTGCTCTTCCAAAGTACAATTTTTAATAATCTCAACTCCAATCTTGAACTACTGTTGTTCACAGTTCATGAAATGCATTTTCTGCTCTTTCAAAGTACAATTTTTAATAAATTCAATTCCAATTCAAGACTAACTAATAACAAAAGTAAATAGAATCAATAACAGAGGAAAGAAATTTCCTCATTCGGTTGGTTAAGTGTTAAACTTATGTCCACTACTGTGTACTCGATAATAAATTCTAATGACCAGTAACTTCTTTAATTTTCGTCAATCCTGTAAACGGTATTACCTGAAACACCAATTTACGAAAAAAAAGAAAAAAAACGAGGGAAGCAGCATTTACAAACAGTATTTCTCGTATTACGCTTGCGCTAGCTACTACACACACACATACACACACACGTACACGCTCGAACGAACGGAAAAATTTTCTCACCCCCGTTAGCAGAGGCTGAGGGAGGAGAGAATGGGGGCTGCTTTGCATAGAGCAGAATCCAATTTCGAGGCGGAAAAAGCGCGTAGAATCCGATTCCACGAATCGCGTATCTCTGCCCCGACACCGGAACAAGTTGCGCCTCTGGTACGCGAGCACGTTTCCTCGTCGATGGTGCACGAGGCGCCGCGTTTTCAGTGGGAACACAGGGGTAATCGTCAGGAAAAGCACCAGAGCTTGTAGGATTAGCGAGATTAGTGGGATTCAGGGTAACGTGTGTGTGTGTGCGCCCTATTATTCAACAGATTGGTAGATATGGAAATTACAGTTAGGAAGAACACAGGGCGGCGCTGTTCCCTCGGAAGTAATAGTAGTTTTGCGGTTAACCTTGTCGAAAGGTCGAACCATTCTCAAATTGAACGAGTCAGGGTTAACCCTTCTGTGTCACGAATTTTTTTTTTTTTTTGTAGGTCGTTCGTTTCGTACGTCGATCTAGCCGCGAAAGCGGTGTGTTGCTCCCGAAATACTTCTCGACCTTTGTAATCGCCTTGTACGGCGAAAAATTTTGCTCTTTATGAGGTTGATTAACCCCTTGCACTATTCGGAACCTCGGAAAAAGTCAGGCCAAACGAGGCTGCCGAAACTTGAGACCCATCTTGTCCACGCGATGGAACTCTTGTGAAATTCAAATGAATTTGAATCAAAAACTTTTGTATATACTTTAATTATCACATAAGATTAAAACAAATTCTGAATAGGTAATAATAATATAATTAATTAATAACGAAATAAAAGTATGTTAAAGCAAATCCGCGGTAGTAGTATTTGAACTGAAATAAGTTTTCTGATTGTCTCACTAATATCAAACCTAAAACTGAAAGACGCAATATAAATAGACAATTAAATATCAATTTTTGCCCGAAATTAAGACCACGGGTTAGACTTGTGATATTCATGGTCGGCTTGAAATGTCGAGAAACGAGTCAAACTCGTGATATTCATGTTTGGTTTGGAACTGAACAACGAGCCCGACTCGTGATATCCATGTTTGGCCTAAAATTTTCATCACGAGTCAGACTCGTCGAAATAGTGCAACGGGTTAAAGTTGATATCAGTAGTTGGTTAGGTGTCAAATTGAACACTGTAGAGTTGTTTATAGTAGTTGTATTCTCTTGATGAGTTGTGCTCTGATTTTTGTTACAATGCTTTTTGTTCCAAAAGTGATGGTAATCCCGAGCCAATCACAATTGCTTTCAGATATTGTAGGAAGGGGGGGGGCTGGTAACCACTTCCCCTCTACCGAGTACGCTTAAACAGATATAGGGTTGTTATTGTACACACCTCAACCCTAATTTAGGACGCAGCATCGTTTGTGTTAGTTATTTTCATTGCTTTCATCATTGAAATAGGTCCTGAGAGGGTGGATGCCTTATAACGATGATTATTATTTGGAAAGTTTGATACTTGAATTTGTTTAATTCTAATGAAATAATTGGGATTTTGAAAGTTATTATTGATTTTTATTTGCGGGACGTGAAGTCCTCTTGTGTGTGGCACTTTTGAGTTAATCATTGAAGATTCTTAACCCATTAATGCACAGCTTTTTGGTTTTTTTTTAAACCAAAAAAAATCAATTCTTTTCAATGTAAAAAATCACAATTCAGAGCGTTGTCTTGGCAAGAAAATTAAAAAAATACAAAAATATTCAACATTTTTCATTGTCGCTCGAATTATCTCGAGTGCGCACAGTTTGGCCAGTTTAGGGGTGCACGTTAAGGGGTTAATCAAGTTTAATCGTAAATTCACTGTGGAATAAATTAAAAAAAAAATAATAAAAAATAAAAATAAACAATTTTGTTTGCTTAGTCCCTTGATACAATGATTCATATAAGAACAGCTTCAGTTTTAATTTCAACTCTAAATGAAGCTTCCATAATCTGCATTTACCACAATATAACACTGATTTTCAATAGCCACCTGGAAGTAGAATGGATCATCATAAGAGTTCACATCAGTAGCCTTTACAATGCTTTCCAAGCATTAAGATACTTCTTCTCTCGCACGAACATAACTCATGCTTTCGGTAGCTAGAGCCAGCGAGCGGAGGCTTCGAATCTCTGCGAAAAAAGAAGAGAAGAAAGGGTTGGAACAAGTCCAAAATGGAAGGGGGGGATCCAGAGACGAAAGTCGAGTTCTGGAGTGTGTTTGGGTTGCGCCTGAATCCCGTCGTTTGGTCAATGAGAAATTCATGAAGTACAACTGCAAACAGTAAACGTGGCGTGGGGGTAGGCGACAAAGGGAACGAAAGATTGAACGAAGTAGCCTGGCACAGCGCGAAAGAGTTGAAGACGGATGGAGTGGGAGCAGGAAATTCAAGTTTTGCCGGAGACTGACTTCTGGTGGAACACGAACACTGGTAGATCTCGATTTGTGCGAATAATAAATCCTGAAAATTAATTCGTAGCAAAGGACAAGACTTGGACCATGTTTTATGGTACTGTCTTCTTCTATTTAACACTATTCCTACCGACACTTCACGTGTACCTATCCTTATCGCGACATTCCCATGTAATAAGACAGACTACAAATTTTTCTCAGAAACTAAACAATGAGAAAAAGAAGTGAATATTGAAAAATGTATTATAGATTTATTTGAGGGAGAGTCAAAAATTTAAAGGCGGTTCGATTACGTTGTATATGTGAAATTGTAATCGAAATTTTAAAAACGGTCATTCGGCCGGCCGTGGTAAATGCGTCGTTGCATCGTAAAAAATGCTTTAAAAAGAAAAATTTGCACTATATGTATCAGCAATTAAAATGAGTATTCTATGAGCTTATATGCTGTCTGAGGATTTTATGTCGTCCTTTATATGTCGCGATGAGAGCATCTTAAATTGCATATTTATAAGAAATTTGTTTCCTGAATTCTACAAGAAAAGGAACGAAAAGTACACCATACTATTTTATGTTATGGACTACTTCTCACATTTTTGTTAATTTTTGGTGTTAAGTTGCTATACGTCCATTTCAATGTAAATTTCTGTAAAAAATTGAGACGGAGCAGTGGCGAGGAATTCACATCTTGTTACTTGTGTCACTCGCTGTAAGTTTCTGTTCAAACAATCCAGAAAGGTCTGGTTTACGATACAGACTGATCCGAAATGCAGCCCCGGTAGCTTTATGGCAGTGTCGACGTGGAATTTAGAATCCGTTCGGTCTTTTCGTTGCACGTACGGGTTTGTCGGTTGTCGATTTAAGCGAGTGCACTTCGCTGTCTCTGGCTGCTTTTCAGATGAAATTTTGTACGTCACATTTTCGTATCGATTGGTGTTTACTCGTCAAAGGAGATCAACCGACTTTTTGAATCGACAGAATTCAAAGGATTGTCTTAGGAGTTTTTGATGATTGTTTATGTTTAAGAATTCGGTTCTTTAACACTTGCTTTATGATGATTATTACACTATTGTTTGGAGAAAAATTTTGCACTGCAGAATATATACAGTAATGGACAAAAGTTTAAGACCAAAGGGTCAAAGAAAATAAATAAACTAATTAATAAGAAATAATAGTATAAATAAAATTTGTATTCTGTGCTTATCAATAAATAGTGTTCTACCATAATACCAAAGGGTGAAAGAAAATTAATAAATTAATAAATAAAAAATAACAGTATAAATAAAATTTGTATTGTATGCTAATCAATAAATAGTTTTCTATCATTAAACCAAAGGATGAAAGAAAATAAATTAATAAATTAATAAGGAATAACAATATAAATAAAATTTGTATTCTATGCTAATCAATAAATAGTGTTTTACCATAATAAGATCAAAGGGTGAAAGAAAATAAATTAATTAATTAATAAGAAATGGCGGTATAAATAAAACGTGTATTTTATACTAATCAATAAATAGTGTTCTACCATAATACCAAAAGGTGAAAGAAAATAAATAAATAAGAAATAATACTATAAATAAAATTTGTATTCTATGCTTATCAATAAATAGTGTTTTACCATAAGACCAATGGGTGAAAGAAAATTAATAAATTAATTAATAAAAAATAACAGTATGAATAAAATTTGTATTGTATGCTAATCAATAAATAGTTTTCTATCAT